>CM025663.2:3053361-3069299 GCA_014621495.2 Entosphenus tridentatus
CTGTCACGCGATCCGAGTTGCGATTAAGTTATGCGGCGCGCGTTCGTCGCATAAGATTAATTTTTTTTGGTTAGCCATCGAACAAAGAGACGTTTACCGCATCGTGTGCTTTCGGATGCGCTTTGGCGGCCGTCTGGAACGCCTCTTCCTTCCGATATTAGGAAGCCGCTGGGACTGTGCACATTTAAATCATCTCAGTTGAAAACTCATTTCTTTAAAACTGAGTTTGTTGTCCTTGCCCCGCAACTCTGACGAGCACGGCTAGCTACGTACGGCGCGAAAGAAGTTCAGCATGCGCACGTACGTAGTCACTTGACAAATTATTTCCGCGCGCAAACCCCGAGTGGACTGGGGGGCACCACCACCGTCACTCTGGTGGCACTATTCATTTCTCTCTCTCTCTTTTTCTTTTTCTGTTCACTCTCGCTCAAAACCCCAGCCGGCGTGCGCCAACTTCTTGATTGCCACCCTCGTATTGGGAGGACTTATTGATCGCGCAATTTTTTGCGCTTTGGTGCTGGCCCCGCTTGGTTTTGTAAGATCGCTTTGAAGGGGTGAGACCACGCGGGGGCCGCCGTCGTCGCCGCCGTGAGCGCGGGGAGCGGTGGCGCTACGAACCCGGCGGCCCCAGTTCGATTCCCGCTCGCGGGCCGACACCGGTGGACGATCGTCTGAACCGCTCCTGGGCCCCCCCTTAGGTCGACTCAGCCTCAAATGAGTACATGGTGCGATGTGTCAATATCGCTACGAGGGAGACAAAGGTGATCGGGGCGTGGTGCTGGCCACCCAACCCCTCGAGTTCCGTGCCGGCCTCCATAGTTGCTGCTCACTAACAGCACTTGCCCCATCAGTCTGGTAAAGCTATACGGGGGATCTTTGTCTTTGTGTATATGTATATATACAGTGAGGGGAGCGGTTGTGTAGTGGTTTGTGCCCTGCGCTACGAACCCGGCGACCCGAGTTCGATTCCCGTTCACGGGTCGACACCAGTGGACGATTATCTGAACCGCTCCTGGGCCTCCCCTAGGTAGACTCAGCCTCAAATGAGTACCTGGTGTGATGTGTCAACATCGCTACGAGGGACACAAAAGCGGCCATGGCGTGGTGTTGTCCACCAACCCCCTCGAGTGCCGTGCCGGCCTTCATAGGTGCTGCTCGCTAACAGCACTTGCCCCAACGGTCTGTTAATTCCATACGGGGGAGCTTTGTCTTTATCTCTGTGACGTCGTCGGTGCCGTTCCCTGACTGTGAGCCGGGCCACGTCGCAGATCTGAGGGAATTAATTTATTTCTTGCCAGCAAGAATATAATTAAAAATATTACTTTGAGGGGGGGGGGGGGTGTGGTGAGGAGACGGTGGGAATATATATATACATTATATCACTCGAGTTTGAATGGCTGAATGAATGGTCACGCTGCCGTGCACGTGAGTTGCTTGTTTGAAGTAGTTTTTCGCGAGCAAATTCTGGAATTTGTTGATATGAGTTTCCAAGGTGGTTCTCTCATCCCGCATTTGTAAAACGTGCGTTGGTCCGCATTGTTTCTCGAACCCTCCGCCATGGGTTAGTAATATTATTGTACGGGCAATTGCGCACGTGAAAAGAGAAGGGGGGCATTTTTTGGCGCGTCCAGGATTCACAAAATAAGCAAAGTCTCTTTTCTGTTTTCATTGTCATATCAGTCTTCTCAACATCCACTGTACATGTGTATATTGTGGAAAATTTGGGTGGTTCTCAGTGTGTGTGAGGTTTTGTATGTGGGGAGCGGCAGTGTAGCGGTTAGCGGGATGCGCTATGAACCCGGCGACCCGAGTTCGATTCCCGCTCATGGCCAACAGCAGTGACGATTATCTGAACTGGTCCTGGGCCTCCCCTAGGTCGACTCGGTCTAAAATGAGTAACTGGTGCGATGTGTGAACATCGCCACTGGGGAGACGAGGGCGACCCGTGTGTGGTCCTGGCCACACCATCTCGTGCGCCATGTCGGCCTTCGTAGGCGCTCGCTAACAGCACTTGTGCCAACACTATCATTCTTGAACGCAGGATCTTTGATTCTAGATTTGAAGCTTTCGTGACTGCAAGGATTCATATTCTTAGGTTTTTTCGGTAAAGTCGTGCTGTGACTGTTCCACCTGAAGACGGAAGCTTGTGTTGCCTCCGAAACGTCGTGATTTTTATTTTATTTTTATTTTACTTTTATTAATTTTAATTTTTTACCTACGTGACTTTACCGAAAAAACCTAAGAATACAGGATCTTTGAGTTTGTGGCTGCACCGTGAACATGCATTCATGCGTGTTCACGTGCGTGTCGTGGATGTGCGCACACGCATGTGCGTGCATGTGCGTGCATGTGCGTGCATGTGCGTGCATGTGCGTGCATGCGCACGTGCGTGTGGCCATACTGCACAGCCCGCTCCGTCGACGTGCCGTGCAGGCAGGAGGTATAATTGACAGGTGTTTGGTCCACAGTGGCCCAGCTTTCCACAGGTTCCTGGATGATAGCGCTCAATTTAAAGCGTCCCCCCGTGACTCGTGCCTAAGTGCTATCATTGTTAATTTTGTTTACACGTTGTCGCGGTTTTGCTCCTTGCCAAAGTCGGAGCCGGAAATCCGCTAAACTTCGTACCCTTGGGCTTAACCCGTTCATTAAAGATGAATCTTGAGTCGAACTTGGGAGCAGGGAACTGTGGCTTTGGCAAGGGTACAATTTATTATTTAGTAATGTATAAATAGAACATCTCCATTAGTCTGGCTAAGGTTTTTCTCTCCCTTTCCTCCCCTCTATATTTTCGCTTTCGCTCGCTCCCGCTTCCTTACTTATTAGGCATCTCCGTTTTCTAATAATAATTACACTCTGGGTACATTACGTCTTTATTGCGGGTGGTTATTAATTTTGCCCCGCGACGCGGCACTTTGAGCCGTGCCCTTGAAGGGAGAGGCTGACGGCGCGCACGACCCCCGTCTCGCCGGGGCAATTTTACGGCGAAGCGTTTGCCGGCAATTTGTCGCCGGCAAACTCCTTCGCCTTGAGACAGCGCGGCGGCCCGTTTGGCAAAACCGCGTAGAGCAAGGACGGTGAGCCGGATGGGGTCCGTCCACTTGATTTCGCACGGTCCGTTGGTAGCACGAGGCCTACAACTTCGAAAAGGCCTGCAAATTTATCGTTTTTATACATATATATGGCCGTCACCGCGAGCATCTTAGCCACACTAATCAGGCACTAGTTGGAGGAGTATTTTCGTCCCGGCAACGACACTCTTGTCCTGCCCCGCACCTCCGACAGGCACGGTTGGCGACGTACGGTGTGAAAGAAGTTCAACAGGCGTACGTGCGTACGTACGTGTGTCTAATTTAGCACGCTCAGCCATTTTCCGCTACCGCAAGGGCCCCCATTGTCCTTGGTCGACACGTCGCGTTCGTGTCGGAGAAACGCCGAGGCGCGTGTTGAGGTGTGGCCCGCCCGACGCTCCGTTCGACCCTCGGTTCAATAAAAGTTGCCTCCCCAACCAGTATCACCACCACCACCCACGCCCTTGGCTTCGAGTGAAAATTGTCGGCTCAGTCCTGCTTAGCTTCTGAGATCTGATGAGACTGGGCACATTCCGGGTGAGTGAAACACGTCAAGCAAAAATGTTGATCGTTCATGCCATATGTGTCGCCCGTGTTTTTGGATCTCAATTCCATATGCACGCTCCTTCTCTCTCTCCCAGTACGTCTCTGTGAATGCCACATATTTGAATCCATTTTTTTTTACTGCCCATGCCTTGCCATTAAAAGCCAGAAGGGTGGAAGCTGTCCATCGAGTGTACAGCTTTCCAAATCCTTGCCTTTAAAAACGTAACATTTCCACATCACGTTTAACAGCTTTGACCAACGTGTGGCTTTACGTAATCGAAAGCAACGCGCAGAGCGGGGTGTGGATTCATATTCGAGCATCCCAAATGAAACCGCTTCTCAACACGGTGGTCGATGCAGCTGGACACGTGCATGACTGTGGCTGGCAGACGTGAACAAATGCAATTTTACGTATTTTGAGAAGAAAGGTGTTGAAGCCTGGGGGACCGGGTTTCTGCTTTTGTGAAACTCATCAGCAGAGCAAGGCTCGTTTTAACATCTCACTCAGCAGAAACAGGGCAGTGGTGGCTTCTTACCCTGGTTTAAAATTAGGGCTGGCTGAGATACCCAAAAAATATGTTTAAACAAGATACTAAATAATTCAGGTGTGTCCTTTGGATTTTTCTCCTCCTCCCCCCTCCGCTCAAGCATAATATATGTGCGCATGTAAAAAGTGTATGTTTATGTCACGCCCAATCCGCCACATAAAGCGATACATCAGCGCGCGACTTTTCCCGTCGCTCTGCACTCACGTGAGGCGGAACGCGGGCGCTTGCTGCTGCTGGTGGTGGTAAAAAAAAAAAACGCGCCGCGACTAATAAAGATGGAACGTCCCGCTCCGTGGCGGCGCACTTCACTCGACACATCCGTGGCAGGACGGCGGGCGGGCGTAATGCCCCGCCGTCCGTTTGTCCGTCCGTCCGTCCGTGCCAGCACCGCCGCTGGGCAGATTGCGCCGTCAGATGCGACCAATGTCTCGGGCAAAGCGCCCCCTGCGAACATGAGCAGCCTCGCGGAACGCGAGACGCCGCCACGGCAAACAAACGATGACGACGACAAAAAAAAAACGTCATCGCCGAGCAAAAGAATCGCGCGGGGCAGTTTTTGACACCCGCGCGAGTCTTTAGCCGTGGAGTGGTCGTGGTTGTAGAACGCTGAGGTTGAGCGCGTTCACCTGTGGTTCATCCGTGGTTGTGTGCGCTAAAGGTTTTTGAACGCGCTGTTGCAGAGGTCGCAACCGGGTACGCGATACCCGGCTGCCCGTTTGCGACCCTGGTGCGGCCGGGTACGGGTACGGGTAGGCCGTGAGTCACTGGTGAGTAACCGTTTGTCACTCATTTCCCAACGTCTTGTCTCTTCTCACAATTCAAGTTCCTAGAATCAACCCACCCGCGCCTGCGAACATGGCTTCATCCCAGAGGTCGCAATCAGGTACCCGATACCCGTACCCTACCCGTACCCGGCCGGGAATGGGTAGGGTACGGGTACGCCCGGTTACGGGTACGGGTACCCGTTTGCGACCCTGGTGCGGCCGGGTACGGGTAAGGAATCAAAACCCATTTGCGACCTCTGCCCTGTTTGTCACCTCGGTCAGAAAAAGGGTTCCCCGCCGCCAGTCCACACGTTTTGACATAAGGGATGATCTGTCCTTTTGTAAATGGTCAGCGCGCTGGACTTGCAAGTCCAGAAGTCGCCAGTTCGATTCGAACAATGGGAACTCGTTTCTTAAATCCTCCTTGCCCCCCCCCCACCACCGCCGCAGCAGTATAAACGGGCGCACTGCAGTTAGCCGACCGGCAGGTCACGCGTGGTGGGGTAAAGTGTGGGCACTCCACTCCCACCTTGCAATGCCACGCCAGCGTGCAAGAGCAGACCTAAAATACCCTCGACAGGTTGGAGACCCTTCCACCAGCAGTGGCATGAGCAAGAAATTTGAGGGGCTGCACCTTTACCTGTTTGCCTCCCACAATCCCACCCACCCCACCCCCTTCCCAAAAAGAAAATCGGCGTGTAATTGTTTTTTTTGTACATAAACATTAGCAGGCTGGCGCGTGTTTGTTTGCTGTCGCATGAAAGTTGCATATTTTGCGCGTGCGTGCGTGCGCGTGAGCGAGCGAGCGAGCACACGCGCGCGTTACCCTTGCCCGGCTCGTTCTCCGTCGCGGGGGTGCAAAGCGCGGCGCGCTCGCAACGAACCTCGCGCCAGCCCGAGCGCCCGAAGGCAGCCGCTGAATGATTGATGGCGCGTCGGCAAATTTTAACGCGCACACTGCGCCCAACGCCAAACACGGTGAGGGTTTAATCTGCCAATTTCCCGAGCGGTGGCTCCTTCCACTTTATTTCCTTTTATTTTATATTTATTTGTTCTCTCCCCCACCCCCCCACCCCATTCCTCTTTCATTATCCGCTTCTTGAAATGTCTTCGAGACGATACTAATGCGGCGGTGCCCCGAGCAACGCGAGACTGTTATGCGACATTATGTCCAGCTGAAATATTGACATTGTTTAAATACTCCGTGGGTACGGTGGCCTAAACAGAGCTGAAAGATTCAATAAAAGCACTAGGGTGGATCAAATTCGCGCAAAAACCCTATTAGGAAAAAAACATTTCTCCGTAACAAGTTAATGCACGATTGTGGTTTTGTCCCTAGTATAATCACGTTTCCGTACGGCGCAAACGGATTATTTGTCTCTCGCCGGATTGCCAAAAACGGGCCTGCGTGGATTTTGCGGGCGGCCTACGGAAATTCCAAAATTCCCTCTAGCATTGGAGCGTGCGCCGCTAATCGGTACAGATTCCATAGGACAATACCACTAATCGTTACAGATCACACAGGGAAGGTGGTGCTATCCATTATGGATCTTATAGGAATATATGTGATGCAATACACTAACTGCCAACCAGCATAGATTCCATATAATAATATATAGTACGGATAACCAGAATAGATTTCATTCAATAATATTTAGTGCTGTTGACCAGTGTACATTCCGTAAAACAATATGCAACACAATTGTGCAAGTCAGTATAGTTTCCATAGGACAATATAAAATAATACTAACCATTTCGATTTAAAGCTTTCGTGACTGCAGGAATTCATTTTCTTGTTTTTTTCGGTAAAGTCACATATTATGTTTTATTATTTTTATTATTTTATTACTTCTCTTCTACGTGACTTTACCGAAAAAACCAAGAAGATAATACTAACCAGTTCGGATTCCATAGAGCAATGTGACTAACCACTATGGATTCTATGCTAACCAGTCTAAAATACATAGGGAAGTGTTGCTAACCAGTGTAGATTACATAGGGCAATGCCGACATTTGTATTATGTATTCTTATGGGATGGTACCTCTGACATAGATTCCCATGGGCTTTAACCGGAATGGGTTCTTATAAGGCAGTGAGTGCCTCTAGCCTGCATCGAGCCCCATGGGGCAACGCTTCTGACCATTATGTACCACACCAGAGCAGGGCGATGACTATAACGGGGCATAGGATACCCTTGCTTCTGCCGATGCTGCGGGGTGGGTCTGTGCGGTGTAACTGACAGCAGGAAAGTGCCTCGAGAAACTCGGGAGTGGAATCGCAAAGGGCCGGCGACCTCTTGACCGAACGGAGATTCCCTGTCGCGTGGAGGCCGGTCAACGGGGCCGGGCCCGCGACGGAACGAGCGGTCGCTGCGTAGCGCGGACACTCGTGATACAGCAAATCTGGCTGTGACGGTCCCACCTGATGACGGAGACTTGTGTTGCCTCCGAAACGTCGTGATTTTTATTATTTTTTATTATTTTATTTTTATTAATTTTTTTTTTTTACCTACGTGACTTTCCCGACAAAAACCAAGAGTATGAATCCTTGCAGTCACGAAAGCTTCAAATCTAGAACTCGTGAAGAGCTCGCCCCAGATCTCGCAAGCTAAGCGGGTTTCGGAGCCTGGTTAAGTGCTCGGACAGATGAGAGAGACCACCTGACGTCGCGGCTGCGCAGGACTTGACGGTTTGCTTCTACCGCGACTTTTCCAAATCGATCGGGGACGACGGGTGTTGCTTCTTCGGACAATGGGTGCTGCCTCTTTGGGCCGTGTGGAGCTTTTTTTGCGCGGTCACCCCACACCGCACGCGACGAGCTCCCCTCCCCGTCTCCCCCGGTGTCCTCGCGCGCGCCAAACGCTCACGATGGGAATCGACGAAATGTTCCAATTTAGCAGGACGCTCGTGAACAATAGAGCCTCGAGGCTCAGTGAGGCTTTCCTGGATGAGATGAAGGCATTTTTTTTTATTACAGCTCATGTGAGCGTTTGCTGGTGAATGCCTGGCACGTCGTTGCCATATCTACGCTTGCTCTGCGCCCTCCCCCCCCCCGCTCTGGCTGATCTGGTGGAAATCAGTCGGGGTCACAGGGTTCATAGGTGCAGCGCACTGACCGCTGTCTCACTGATCACCCACCCCCAAGCTTATTATTCAATGTCCCAACCTAGCGTCGCACCTTTGCTCCCGGCTGCATTGGCGGCGGCGTATTTCTTGCATCCACGTTGCTGCAGTTGCCGAGTCGGTGACGATCGCGACCGTGGCGGTGGCACGTGACCGCATTAGTGCACCGTCGCTTGCGTGTGGAGCCGCGTTCTCGTAAAAAGTGGGCACTGTCCAAGAACTCTAAAGCCTCGTGAAAGGATTTCATATTTACGCAGCCAGGTTTCTGAAATGTTATAGATACATCATTAGCATTTTTTTGTGCTGGGTTGCACTCTCCTAATTCTTTTCTCCGAGTTTGCAGCTCTGGGTATTACATAAAACACGCTCGTGTGAATTTACCATTTACCCTACCAACTCGGCTCCATTATCCATAAATATGTTGCGAAATGTCAAACGTCACATAAAACACATTAAATTAGTCTCAACTGAAATACCAATCCGGCCCGTGCAGCGTTTTGTCCGCGATATTCTTCTCTGGAAGTTTCTGAGCAGCCGCCAATTTTTTTTTGTTCTCCCCATCTCCCACCCTGCTCCCTGGCCCCCACTCCCTACACGCCCCCCCACCCCCCCACCTTACCCTCCTCCCCCCTCAACACACTGTAACAAAATCAACCGATCACGGCCAACATTTCCTTTTGTTTTAGATTACTGAGAACACCTGCGTGCAGCATGACGGAGAAACGTTTAAAAAACAACACCGCTTTGGGCCAGCGAATAAGGGGTGCAATCTGACATGATGCATGCCACCAGCTGAAATCCACAAGCCCTCTCAATGCCACAGGGGGGGGCGATGGTGGTGGGTGGGGTGCCTGGGGACCGTCAGGCAATGGGCGGCATAGTGGGGGTAAGGGCTTCACCTAAGGTTGGGGGGGGTGCCGATGCAAGATGTGAGCAGTGTGTGTGGGGTTTAATAATCCATTGGGGAGGGAGAAAGGCCGTGGGGTGGGGGGGCAAATGTGCACGCAAAGCATTCACGGGGCCAGGGCGGAGTTGACGACAACGCTAAGTCCCAGTGGTCACGTTGCTCCGACACCTGCGCGGATTCCCCAAAGGTGAATTAATCAGCGGAGACACCTGCACGGCCACTTCGCGTGGCCCTGCTGGTTCCTGGGCTGTCATTCTATACCCTGCCCCCCCCCCCCCCGGGGGACGGATGGAGGGGCACGTTGCTTTCTGTGTCAGATGGATCATTTCTCTTTCTGTGTCAGATGGATCATTTCTCTTTCTGTGTCAGATGGATCATTTCTCTTTCTGTGTCAGATGGATCATTTCTCTTTCTTTGTCAGATGGATCACTTTTCTTCGACCACTCGTTGTTTTTATCTCGTTGAAGGTTGCTGCTGATCTGTCCGTCGGCTTGTCGTGTTTTTGCGCTCAGTTAAAAAGTGGGACGTTGGGCAATCTTGAGGATTGCCCGGTGGTTCATGGGGTCAGTGACGCTCAGCCGGAAACAACTGAGAACCTGGGTTCAAATCCACATTTCAGCCCACCACGTGATTAAACTGGGTTCTCAAGTGTATTGAGTGTCTTGTCTCAGCCCGGCCATGCAAAACAATCCCATATCATAAAAATGTTTTATTTTTCACTCAAATTGGCTAAATTCCAGATTTTTTTAGAAGAAAATTTTTGTTTTATTGACACGCAACAAACACGTAGCAGAGCATTCAGAGGTGTGCCCGAGTGAAGCCAATGGCAGTGGCTTAGAAGTAGTAGTTCCGTGAATATTTTTTCAAAAAGCCGTTCTTGACCACAGGTTTTTGAATTAAATGTTATACACACAATAAGGAATGTCTCCAGATTGTGGTGCATTCACCTCTAACTGCGGCCGATCATCGGTGTCCGTTCTTATCGTCGTTATCGGTTCGTCTCGGCCGGGCCCCTGTCATTTTCCTGGGGAGTGATGTGATTTTATGTTTTTTAAGCTTTTATTTTTTCCCTTCAGCGGCGGAGCTCAGAAATTCCTGCGGATCCATTCGGGCGAACGCGGGAGCTGTGGAGTGTCTGCGCCGGCTGCTAAACGAGTTGCAGTTACTTGATGGATTTTGCGTCTCCACGGTGTTCAGCCCCCCATCCCCCCCCGGCAGTGCTTGGAGTATGGGGAGAGGGGGGGTGCAAAGGAAGGCTCTAACGATCAGTCACAGGCCTAACCCGCCACCCCAACCCACTGCCTACTCCCCCACCGCCCTCCCCGCCCGCCAAACCCAGTCCCCCGTGGGGCCCTGCGAGTGTTAAGCTGCCTCGGTCTTCTCGAGTAGCGCGGCGATTTTTTGAGAAATGCACTCGGTTTGTAAAAACAACAACAACAAAAAGCCCCCGTAAACCTGGGTTCGTGAAACCTTTCTTACCCTTCACGCTGAGGTGCCGTGCGTGGCTTTTCAAGCAGAGATGAAGCTGGTAGAAGGGGGGGGGGCGTTTACATGCACGTGTTCTGTTGAAGGCGAGGGAGGCTGCCGTAGACTTGCACGGTTTGGGGTGTAGAGAAAGGGACGGTGGCATTGGAAGGGGTCCTGTGATGGACCCCTTCCAAGTCCGGCGCGCTTACCGTCGCCACCACGGTAGCGGCCGTTTCCTCTTAAGGACCCTGTGGGCTAGGGGGTTACTGAGCGTTGTCCTTACCGAGGGCAGAACAGGACTTGGGTGCCTTCGGCAGGCCACGCATGAAACACCTTCAGCAGTGCGCCCATTAACAGCGGGAGACGTGGCGTGCGTATCGACCAGGCACTGTATAACGAGGCCCTCACAGTGACTGAACGAGCTCAAGATTATGCACACAGTTGTCGCCAGGTCTGCAAGAAAGCATGACCCCCCCCTACCGCCCCCTCTAGTACCCGATTAGTACGGCCAAGATGTTTGCAGTGACAGAGGGAGGTGATGGTTTGCGTGCGGGTTCGCTTCAACGGGGTGAGTGGCGGGGGGGGTAAGTCCTCGTGTTGGCCTGCAGGCTCGGTGAAGTGAAGTCACGGGGCCGAGTCTGTCCACACGGGGCCGCAGCTTCCCTGCGTCTGCCGCACACGAGGGGCGTGGGGGGGGGGGTGAACCGTCGTGGGCTGTCATCTCGCCACGAGGCAGTTTGCTGGTTTGAATTCGTTGCGATCCTGACCGTCCGCTGCTGCGGCGTTGAACTCTCTCGCGTTTTCGCTTGGAACAACCACCCCGGAACGTTCATCCATCGCGCATTCATTTTCAACAATCGTCTCACTTAGATTTTCATTGCTTCCAAAGGTGTTGCGTAATAGCAATCATTTGCAGGCCCGTTGTCAATCCGATCGCCGGATGAAGGCCTCCTCCACGCCATGTCCGTCATGGCGGTTGTTTGACCATACTTCATCACGCAGCTAGTCATTGCGAGATGGTGAAGTGGAATGGGGGGCAGGCGAGGGCGGGAGCCCAGGACCGGTTCAGATATCGCTCGCCACTGATGTTGGCCCTGGCTGGGAATTGAACTTAGGTCGTCGAATTAACAACGCAGCAGTCCCAGCCACTGTGCCACCGCTCCCTCTGACGGGCTCGGTCTAAAATGAACTCAACAACATATTCGTCAATAAGGAAAAAAGTGTGTGGCCTTAAAAGAAATATACAAAAAATAACGTTTCGGGCAATGACCCTTCCTTTCATAGGACATAGGGTAGAGAGACTGCACTTAATTTGTAACCAATGCGTAACATATGCAAAGTAAAATGACGCAATAAAGGAATTGTACCTTGCTCAGCAAACCCAACACTGACCGGCGTGGTGAAGTATGGTCAAACACCCCCCCCCCCCCCCCGTAACGTTTATACGTAGATCCCCTGCTAAGTGTTTACACCACAACGAGGGCCATTTGTCGAACCCCCGAGACCTCTGTGCTATTGGACGGCGGAGGGAGGCAGAGCACTGGGCCCTTTTCCCAGTGTCCCTGCGTGACACGTGGTCGATAGCTTTAATGGATGGATTAATAGTTTTGCAGTTGGGGGTGCTCACGTGGATTGTAATCGCACTGTTCGCGTGGGGCCAGAGGGAAAGCGATGACCGTGGTGGTGGTGGGGGGGGGGTAAGCCAAGGGTCTGGGCTCGCGTCAATTAACGTTGGAAGGGGGCCATGTGATGGAACCAGAGATGGGGTGGTGGTGTTGGTGTTGTGGGTGGGGGGCAAACTGAACTAAATAATAATAAATGTATGAGTTCAGTGTGTACGGCCTGAAGCGCAGACCCATTCTTCACGGAGGCATTTCTAAACAAACGTTCGGAAACGAATTTCTCAACGAGACTCGCCGGCGTAGTGTTTGGGATGCGTCGACGCCAACTCGTCCATTGCTCGAGCTTGCTTCTCTCTCGCCGCCTGGGAAGTGGGGGGTGGTGGATGCGGTGTTGCTCCTGTTGTTCGGTCTCCTGCACTGTTTATCATTCAACCTCTGCCCCCCCCCAACCCAACCACCCTTGCTTCTGTGTGCCCACAAAAGATGGGGGTGGCTGGTGCTGTGGCCGAGCGTGCCCACGGTTTCCACACCCCTCGTCCTTGTCTCGCGCCACGTGCCGCGGTTCCCAACAGCGGCGCATCCGCAGCGAGACTACGCCACCTGCTGCTGCCGAGCGAGGTGGCGGCGAGGCGAGCCTTGCCCCCCGCTGGGGGGGGGGGGGGGGGCGCGGAGCGCGCGCGCCCGCGGGGGGGGCCGCCCCCCCCGCGGGGGGGGGGGGGGGGTGGCACGGATCGCTCGCCCCCGATGGGGTTGCCGCCTGCCCTGATGGATCCCACCCACCCCCCCCCCCCCAGGAATCTCGTACGTCTCCCCCGTGGCTTTGTTGGACGTGTCGAGTCTTTTTTTTGTCAGCTGTACGGTAATGCACACCGCTCGACGCGACGCGTCAATCGGGCGTCGTGAGACGTTGTTCATCCGATGGTGTGTCCTGGTGCTGGTTTATGTTGTTGTTGTTGTACCTCGGAGGTGGCAACGCCCCTCACTGGCCAGGTTCATACCAGCCTGTGTCCGGCACGTTCAGGTTCATCCCAGCCTGTGCCTGGCATGTTCAGGTTAATGCCAGCCTGGGTCCGGCATGTTCAGGTACATATCAGCCTGTGTCCCCACATGTTCAGTTTCATCCCAGCCTGTGTCCGGCATGTTCAGGTGGATGTCAGCCTGGGTCCGGCATGTTCAGGTTCATCCCAGCCTGTAAGTGGAATATTCAGGTTCATCCCAGCCTGTGTCCTACATGTTCAGGTTCATCCCAGCCTGTGAGTGGAATGTTCAGGTTCATCCCAGCCTGTGTCCGCCATGTTCAGGTTCATCCCAGCCTGTGTCCGCCATGTTCAGGTTCATCCCAGCCTGTGCCCTATATGTTCAGGTACCTGCCAGCCTGTGTCCGCCATGTTCAGGTACATCCCTGCCTGCATTCTGCCTGTTCAGATTCATCCCAGCCTGTGTCCAGCATGTTCAGGTTCATGCCAGCCTGTGCCCGGCCTGTTCACCCGAAGCCATCTCGGGTTCACGATTGAGGATCGGACGGCGTGAGACTGCGTGACCCAGTTTCACGTTTTATCGGCAGCTTATTTTACTGTAATTTTTCAAAAAAATATTTATGTTATGATGGGGTTCTCTCGCCATTTGCAGATTCAAGTCGAGCTGATTTGCTGCACTGCCACTCCCCCGCCACCACCACTGCCTCCACCGCCCTTCAAGCCAAACTGGCAAGCGTGGTGAAGTACGGTCCAACGTGGGGAGGTCTTCATCCACCACGGAATTAACAGTTGTATATTCCCCGTATATTTTGATGTGTAGCTGTTCGCGAGTGGATGGATTTTAAGATTTGGAGCCACGATTCGATTCAAGAATCTATTCTTAATTTTACCTTTGTGTAGTGCATTTCGCGTCTCAAGTGGCTGCAGGAGCCATTTGAAGACATTACAGAGAACGGGAGTCAGTCCCCAGCCTTGCCCAATACACCAACACACACTTCCACCCATTCTGGTGGATCTCAAACCCAGGTCCACTATCCACCAATGACCCCAACAGTTACCACTGTAGGGTATAGACGTAAAGTAATCCCGCCATCTATTGGTAGAAGTTATTTTTTTTTATCGCACAAATTCTTTGGGTCGCGGATTTTTTTTTTCATCAGCCGGAACGAAAATTGTTGTCGGCTGATGTCAGCGTTGGTTCCGGTCTTTTCTGAGATCCACATCTAAAAAAACATATTTTGCTGTTCTTCAACCGTGCGATCGCAATCCACGTACCATGTTGGTCATGGCCGGCGTAGGCCGATTGTAAAACAATTGATTATTGTAGCCGCACTGGTGTGTGCATTTTAAAATTATCACGTCATTTACCAATACTTGCCAGTTAAATTTCACATTTTATGATTTCGTTGTTTTATCCTTCTGCACCATCCAATCGGAATTTCGTCTGCACTTGATAACGTTGAATTCGGATTTATGTTTTTGTTTTTCTCCACTGTTCTTGTTTGTTTGGTTGCCTCGTGCAACCCCTTAATATGTTCTTGTATTTAGATAATCACAAGTCGTCATTGCCGTTGTTAATATGCGTATAATACAATACAACGAAAACAGAACAGTCTGATTCGTGAACGGTTAATCAGTCAACTTCATCGCCGATGACCACATTGCCCAGAAAGCGTCCGAGCTCAGCAGATCCCGGAAGATCAGCAGGGCTGAGCCTGGTTAGGGCTTGCATGGGTGACCAGCATACACATCAGGTTGTTATATGCTGCTGTGGCGCTACATTATGGGCAGCCGAGCGCAAGTTCAGAACATTCCATTGTTGAAACTGTACTTCCAGGCACGCCACGCCTGCGCTTTCCACTTTCGCGAATCCTCATGAACCGGGCCGGCGAATATGTGGCCAAACGATCCATGCGACTGACACGGAACAGGAAGGCCTTTTGTGCAGCATTGCCTGACGAAGGGCCGCGCATTGTTCGCACAGTTGACAGACGACACTCGTCCGTGCCATCCGAGGTGATTCAGTTCCACCGTTCGGTGCCCCTGTCGAGAGCCCCTGCTGGGCCGCCTCGTGCGGTAGAAATTGATCCGTGCGCACGCATCGTCATAGGAGCCGGATTACACGTCATAAGCGGCATATCGGCCGACCTCCCAAGAAGTAGGTAATACAGTCTGACCCCTGCGGTGGCAGCACGCCGTCCAGGCGTGGCATCGAGTTGTGCCGCCGTCTCCGATGTCCATGCGTCTTAAATCGGTCACTTTTTTTTAATTTCGAGCTGCTTAGCTGAGTAACGTGACGACAGCACGGGAGGCCGATCGCCGACCGCGCAGCTTCTCGTTTTGCCATCGGGCTTGGCCGATGATCCTGCCGTGGCGCTGTTCGGCACGTGGATACCCCCCGACGGTTCGCCCGCCCCCCCCCCCCCCCCACCCCCCCCCCCCCCCGTACCAGGAGCTTCAACCGCCCGGCTCGGTTGGATCCGTGCGGAAGCTCCCGGCGTGTCGAGGAGGACGGCTGAATGGCAGACGCGTCGCACGTATTGCACACAAAGTGCACGCCACAAATGAACCCCAAGACCTTGCTGATCTCGTCAAGGAGCGTCCACCAGCATACGAGCTCCGGTCATCCTAGCAGCAGCGGCTTTTAGCTGGCCATCGAATAAAGATGGTGGTCACTTATGCGGCCGTCTGGAAAGCGCTTTCTTCCGATATTAGGAAGCCACTGGAGCTATGCACTTTAAATTATCCAGATTTAAAACTCATTTCTTTCGAACTGCTTTTTGTGTTATATTTTTTTGTCCTTCATCCGCTCCTTCGATTAGGGGCCATCCATTTAGTAGGTACGCAAATATCTGTCAAAACTTGACCCCTGGGGGGGGGGGGGGGGGGGGGGGGGGGGGGGGGGGGGGGGGGGGG
>CM025663.2:3080273-3092560 GCA_014621495.2 Entosphenus tridentatus
CTCCGAGGTCACGGCCACTGACCCTTTGTTGATGCCACCACGACCCTCTCCGCCACGTCCCTCCGTGCGCGACTTTTGGCGCGGCCACCACCCAGGCCCCGAGTTTCTATCAGTGCGATGCCATCTTCATCATCCGGCTTCAGGGTCTTGCGCCGATCGTCTCTGGGCGCACACCGCAACCAAAGCCCGTCTCTCGCTCGCCTGCCCTCCTCCACCCGCTCAGCTCTTCCCCACCTCCTCTCCCTGATCACATTCGCAAGCACTTTCCTGCCATGCACCATTCACATCGCCAGGCTTGGCAGCGTGCGCAGCGTTCTCTGGCACGTGCCGTGATGGGGCACTGCGAGATCCGCAAGCAGCGTGGGCTTCCGGTTGCCGAGCGAATACGTTGGAGGGTCGCGCTCGTCACACACGAAGTGCTCGTCACTAATGAACCGCAGAACCGTGATGATCTCGTCAAAGAGCATGCTCCATCGCGTGAACTCCGGTCATCCTCGCAGCGGCGGCTTCTGGCTGGCCATCGAACAAGGGCGGACACCGAATCGCGCGCTTTCGGATGCGCTTCTGCGGCCGTCTGGAACGCTCTCCCGATATTCGGAAGCCACTGGAGCGATGCACTTTTAAATCATTGAGATTTTAAAGTCATTTCTTTAGAACTGATTTTTTTGTGTGTTTAATTTGTCGTCCTTCCCCCGCGCCTCCGAGTAGCACGGTTGCCCACGCATGGTGCAAAAGAAGTTCAACGTACACACACACAGTCTCCTGCCATGCCCCATTATAAGACCTATCCCCCTCCGTCTTGCGCATGAGTCACAGCGATGACGGCGTTTTCTTGCGCTTTAATTTGAATGCAGTATGCCGGTGTATTTTTACATACATATGTGTGTATATAGTTAAGTATGTAACGCTTAACTCCAGTGGGGATTTCTTCGAAAACCGTTGAGGTGTTAACGGTGCCCTACAGTAGGGGTAAAACGATGCATAAATAAACCAACATTGATTCCTAATCTCAGGAAACATTCATCGAGCGGAGTGTGTACGAAATCAATATATTTTCATTCCTACGTCTTGTATAGGGGAGCGATGCCGCGCTACGAACCCCGTGCCAACTGGATGCGATTCCTGGCCACGGCTGACAACGGTGGCGAGCGATATCGGACCGCGGTCCTTCCCACGCCAGTCACCAATCCGCGCTAACCTATTGCTCAAGCCGCCCCCCATGACCGGCGTGCGGAGGGCCTCGTCCAGCAGCGGATTGATAAAGGCCCGGACATCGTTACAAATGTTGTATACCATGGGTTCAGGTCACCCCCTGCAGCCACTAGATCAGTGGCGCTTCTTAACCTGGGGTTCACGCACCCCCACAGGGGGTTCCAGATGCCCTTTCTGGGGGTGCGAGACATTGCCAGATTTTTTTCAGAAGGTAAATCATCGAAACACAAATTAAGCGCAGGCACGTAAGTACAACTACTTTCTTTCATCAAACCTATGTATTTATCACAGTTTAACATGTTTTTTTACGATTGAGGCACAAACCCATTCACCGCGATAAAACATTCTGTTTTCCGGTCGAGCCGCGACAACTGAATTGTGACACAATGTCGCATCACCCACCAGTGGCCTGAATCGTCCCACCCCCTATGCTGCAGAGAGGCCTTGTAGGATTTCACTCGTACCAGTCGGATGATCGTGGGTGCTTTTGTCTGCGCCAGAGCGCAGAGCCAACACCAATGGGATTCTGGGATTGAATCCACGGCTAACCACCCCCCACCTCCACCCCGACCAAGAGTAAACCGGGGTTTTTATACGCGGCGTGAATAGAGAAAACCCCCTTTCGCTGTGTAGAGCCGGGCCCCCTTTGAAGGTTGTTTCAGTTAAAGGCTCTCCCTGCGATTAGCGCCGGCGCTGCACGGTGAGATGCGGCAATCTTGATGTCGGGGGCTTCCGAGAAAGCAGAGATTCCTCACTCTCTGCCGGCGCGCCGATAAAATGCAAAAGGCTCTAAATTAAAAGAGGCGACGGAGACCGCCGCACATCTCGAGTGGTGTGGGGGGGGGGAGCTGGGGGGCCGCAGCGGGCAGGCGTTCAAAATCAATACCCCAGCCATTAAATGGAAGAACCCAGGCTCGGGTGATAATTTATTTATTTTTTTAAACGAGGATTAATTATCTTCAATTTGCCGCTAATTTCAGAAACGCGCTTTCTTTTCATTCGCATCCATTTCATTCCACTTTTCCTTTTGTGTGCTGCTAAATTTACAGTTCACGGTTAACAGCTTTATATATTTTATTTTATTTCCACACACCCCGCCCCGCCGCCAAATAAACGACCCTACCGTTGTGTTTTATGTCGGGTTTTTTTGTCTAAATCTGGTCAGGTGACCCAGCGGTTGAGTAAAGGGCTCGCAATCATAAGGCGATGAGTTCAAATCCTGATCAGGGGTTAATCCCATCAACCTTTTGCGGTCGATAAAATATTTAGCACTTTGTGGGGAATTCAAGCGTGGTTGTCCTTTGGAACGACTCACCCCTGTCATAGGAATGTGGAATTTCCACCGTTGGCTAAGGGCTGTAAAGAGGAGGTGAGGCCCACACACGATGCTCATGTTTGAGCAGACAGCAACTTTTTATTGTCCCAATATTTATATTGTCCCGATTTTTATAAATTTTCTTTTTTTTACAAGGCAATGTTTCAAGCATCGGTCTGCAGTGCCCTGCAATCTCCACACCCAGCTCCCAGCCCACTCTATCACAGCTGTTACCAAGCCCTCGCCGTGTATTATATTAATGTTGATTTGCACCCCAAGCCATTCATCAAACCCAGCTCCCGCGTTAGTTTAAACGAGACTTTAAATAAAAGTGACACAGGAAATCAAAAGCAATAGATTTTTTCTCACGTAAGATAAATAGCTTTAATATGATCAACATATCGCCCGCTAACGAAGTAAAAAAAATTCTGCCCGCGTCTTGGGTACAGATGAGGAGAAGGGCAGGGAGCCCCCTGCATAAAGATAAATGAATGTTCACACGCTCGTTAGCCTCTGCCGTCGTCTGCCACCAGATCACGAACGGCACTTTCCGATTCCACCTCTGCGTGACCACTGAAGAGTAGGCCGCCACTGTGGCGAGACATGAACTGCCACGCCTCGTATGCAGGAGGCCGTGGGTTCGATCCCGACCCTGATGCCGGCTGGAGATTTGTCGTTTGCGTACTCTGTGGTTTCGTGCATTATTCTCTGGGTCCCCTCCAGGTTTAACATCAACGTGCCTTTAGAGTATTTGCATGTTATAAATTTCCACGCGATAAGCAACTTCATTGAGCTATCATTTGTGGCCTTCTGAAAAAAATTGCTATACAGCCCCGTGGGCCTTACCTGGTTAAATAAAAATAGTGGACTAAGCCCTCGTTTCCAACGTCAACCATAACTGGGGCTTGCGGCCTTGCCCTTAGCGGGACGTCGTGGCTCGCCTCGCCGTGTCCTCGGAGGAAGCGGTGACGACGTCGCGCAGTGACGACTCGGAGAGAGGAGACGCCCGCCGGTCGGCGACGCATCCCCCTCGCTCGCGTTGACCTCGGCCTTCGCGGTTTGCAATTCGTTTAAAAAAACAAAACGCGGGCAGAAAGTTTACGGAACGAACGCCGCAACCTTAAAGCTCAGGAACCGTCGTCGTGATCGTCGTGATCGTCGTGATCATCGTGATCGTAGGCCATGATCTATGCACTGCTGGATGAAGGCCTTACAGAGTCGCGGCCAAATTTTGCGGTCCTACGATCCAGCAAATCTATCTCGCTCCTGCACACAGCTGCACACGTCACGCTGCCTGGGCTGCCTTGGGACCGCTGAGGCTGAGACTCACGATAACTCCACGCGCAAGGATCACTTTTGTCTCCCTGCATCGGACTTGTTGCTCAGCCGTTGAGTTGTGTCTTATCTTTTGTTTTCTCCTCGATCTCTTCCCCTATTTTTGTATTTGATGTGTAATGCATTTACTACGTGTTTGTAAGTCACTTTGAGATCCTGTGGCATATATAATTATAATGATAAAAATGATCTTTATCCAGGGAAACCACGCTTACTCCAAGGACGATATTTCAGGAGGGTCCTGCCAATGAGTGCTCACAGACGTGGAAAGAAACCAGAATACCCGGAGAAAACTCACATGTGCGAGGGGGCAACACTGTATCCCTGCACAGGGGCCTCACCTATGGAGATTATCCAGGATCGGGCACCACCTCCACTCCCACGGGAAAGGAGTATCACAACATGTTCGTGATCGTTTGTATGTACGTTGAACTTCTTTCGCACCGTACGTCGCCAACCGTGCTAATGGGAGGTACGGATCGACCAAACATCGCCTCCGCAATGGACCACGACCGCCCGTTCGCCACCGCCATTCATAAATATAAATCTTTATCCTCTTCATGCTTGGCTGACTGGGCCCTGCTCTTACTGCCGCATGAAGGGAGCAGCTCGATGGATGATTGAGCAGAGCTGTGCTTGCGTGGAAGGAGCTGGCATCTCTTCTGTCTCCCTGAGTAAAAGCTCACTAATGCACTGAAGTAGCGTAACGATTGAACCTGAACAGTATTAAAACGTTAAAATGGAAGCAAATGGGAAAAAAAAAGGAATTAAAAATCTGTATAAAAGTAATGCGACTTTCGCGATCTAATCAGTCACGCGCGCCTATGTCTGTCTAGTATGGGATTTAACAAAAGTCAGGGACTGCAAAGTGGTCTCCTCCGTACACAGAGCCACAATTAACATCGCGGGGAGAGCAAAGAAAGTCTGGGCCGGTGCCCTGGCACCATTCGAACAGTCAGCAGGCTTCAGTGGCCACGACCAAAGGCCACCACCCCCCTATCAGCTCCCCCCCCCCCGCACTGTCACTTGGTCCGGCGTTCATTGATCCGTGTTTCCTGAGTACAGAACTTGCCGATTGCGCAACGGCTCTCGTAGCGCTCCCAAGTCGCGTCGCACGCGTCCCCTCCGTGTCCGGCGCTCCAGCGGCGCATGTTGCGCCGTTGGTCGTTTTACGGAAATCCGATTGTCCGCACGTGCCTTTCCGAAACATCACCCCCACCACCACCACCTCCAAGTGACCCGGAGTCTCGGTCATGCGTGAGAGCACCGGATGAAAAAGGGGGCGCCTATTAATTTCGGCCGGGTCTCTTCGGGTTTGGCGAACCAAAAAATTTACCCAGCACGCACCGCATCCAGTATACCTCTCGGCTGTGGCCGTGGCCGCTGTCAGTCACGTGCCACCTGCACCACTTCGGTGGTTAGGGCAGCCCTGTGCCACCAATCACATGGGCTCGTGTTGTATGTGCGTACGTATATGTTGAACTTATTTTGCACCGTACGTAGCCAGCCGTGCTAATCGGTGGAGGCATGTTCAGCAGGCCAAGAATCGGAATCAGGACATGTGTCCACACAGACGTCCAGTCCGGGAGAGATGTCGGCGGCGGATCGGGGAAACTTTGATCCAACGGCGGATAGATCGCGGCTCGTAAACCGATCAGACCGGTGAAATGACCCCGGTGAGTTTTCCGTCAATGGTGAGCGGCGACGGGCTTGCTTCTCCGTTCGTCTCGGGGAAGAGGGATTGCCGAAACTTTCCGCTTGAGGCGCACGGAGAGGAGGGGTAAGGAGTTGGGGGGACTCACCAGGTGAGCGCGGCAGAGCGGGGCAGGGGGGGGGGCAGGGAGGGGCCAGGAGGGGGGGGGCCAGGTCGGACACGCAAGGGTTAATTAGACGAGACAGCAGTGACAGCGCCTGATCCAGCGCCAGCTGTGCCGCCAGCTCCTCCTCGCTGTGCCTGGGGCCTCTCTCCCATGTGTGTGCGTGCGTGCGTGCGTATGTACGCCTGTGTGTACACACACACATACACACGCATGTGTACATAGAGACATACGCGCGTGTGCGTGCGAATATGCATATGCGATTGTGCGTGTACGTCTGCACGGTAGTGGGGAGCGGTGGAGCAGCGGTTAGCGCGCTGCGCTAGGAACCCAGCGAACCGAATTCGATTCCCGCTCATGGCTAACACCTGTGATGAATATATGAACCGGTCCTGGGGCTCCCCTAGGTTGACTGAGCTTCAAATGAGTAACTGGTTGCAGTGTGTATACATCGCCACTAGGGAGACAAAGGCGGCCGTGTGTGCTGCGCCAGACCTCACAGGTGCTCGCTAACAGCACTTTCCCCAACAGTCTGTTACTCACTTGATACAGCAAATCTGGCTGTGACGGTCCCACCTGATGACGGAGACTTGTGTTGCCTCCGAAACGTCGTGATTTAAAAAAAAAATTATAAATTTTAATTGGATTTTTTACCTACGTGACTTTACCTAAAAAACTAAGAGTATAGTCTGTTAAGGCTACACGGGGGGGTCTTTGTTTTTGACAGGCGATGCAGTTGAAATAGTGGCGATGTCTCCCCCGCCTCTGTCCACCCAGCGGCGTGTCGTGTGGACACCACCGCACAGTTGTTGTCGACTTTTTGTTGTACGAATGAAACATTTATATTACCCGTAGAAATCCCTTGAGGTGGAGCGACTCGTTTGCAAAGGGTGTCCACGGTTGCTCGGTCGGCAAGCCTCGTGGGGTGGATATTTCCCACCTCGCTAATTCTTTTAGAGCTGCTTCTCGGTGTCTAGTGTTGTTGCCCTTGGCCGTTGCTTGTCTCTGTTACTGGGTATTGACCGGGCTTGTTGTTCAGTGCCGTTCTCCTTCCGCGAACCTCCGATTAGCACGGTTGGCTACGTACGGTGCGAAAGAAGTTCAACGCACGTTACGCACTCGCCAAGATGCCCGGCGAGCGTGCAAGAGCCGGCCAAGAACACCCTCCGGAGGAGGCCCTTCCTCCAGCAGCGGCACGAGCAAAGCAAATTTGCAGAACCGCACCCCCCGTCTTTCATGGCGTCCCCGTACCGCGCCGGCGTCGTTCGACATCAAAACCGTCGCGCCGCTCTCGATCGCGAGCCTTGCTTCCCGTGTTCGCTGTCGTCACAGGGGAGGGAAGTGATGGATCTCTTGACACATTCCTGAGCTCCTGGAAGTAGGATGAACGAGCGAGCGTGCGAGCGTGCGAGCGAGCGAGAGAGCGAGCGGGCGTGTCAGCCGGGGGAAGTTGATGGAAACGCTGTTAACCAAGAACTAAAGAGTCGCCGGGGGGAGCAGATGACTCTGTTGAGTCCCAGTCGATTTGTCTTCGGGCCGTGTGTCTCCCGACTGTCAGAATTCATATTTCCTAAGCCCGCGTGACGATAACATCAAAGCGCGAGTCCTGAGAACCAGTGTACGCCGGCGCAGCTTCCACGTGCTTTATAGCCCCGAAGAAAGCCGGGCTACTGCGAAGCGAAGTGCGCGGCTGAGTAGTTATTATAAAAATTCGTTTAGTCAAATTACAGTTCTTTGTCAGTCCGCTGCTGGAGGAAGGAAGGGAGGAACTCGCCTACTTCACCGCGTTGGGGTCGGCGTGGCTTGGTGTTGGTGAATAGGGGGGTGGCCCAGGACCGATTCAGATATCACTCGCCACTTTAGGTTCGCCACGGCAGAGAGTCGAACACGGGTCACCGGGCTCAAGAGTGCAGGAAGCTGTTCTTGTTGGATTGATGTGCCTCTAATCGGAAGTTAAGCAGGTCGGAGCTTGGTAAGTACTTGTAAGGGAGACTGGCTGGGAATACGAGGTGTTTTCAGGGCTTGCACGGTGAGGTGGCGAATAGTTGACAGTGCGTTAATGGGTTGCCGAATCCATCGGTGCGGAGCGTGGAGGTTTGACATATTTTTTAGGAAGCTCGCTTTGCAAGTTGGATTTTCTCCGGGTTCTTCGGTTTCTTGCCGTCACGAAGCCGAACCGCTCCTCGATGCAATCGGCCAAACATCCCAACCGGTAATGCGACCCAAAGCCCAAAACGAATCACGGGGCTCGGCGTGGCTTTTCCCGAATAAACAAACCACGTTACTGTGATTAATATTACGTACTATTATTACTGACCACCCATGCCAGATGTGCAGGGTTGACGCACGAAAAGGCAACGGGAGATGCCAGCAAACGGCGGGTCAGCGGTGCGAGGTTTGTCGCGCGGAGTGACTAAAACACATCCTGACCGTGGACATATGGCCGTGGCCCGGAGGTGATGCCATCCGAAAAAAACACAAAAAAACCTAACTGAACAAAGCGCGGGCATCGTGGGTTTGATTAACCAGTTGTGACTGCGACCGGAGGAAGCCACAGCTCAGCAGTGCATAACCGTATTGCGTTTCGCGCGCGGCCCCACTCTTTGCTGCGCTCGCTGTTTATTGTTATAATTAATAACAAAGACGCTCATAATTCGTCTTTGTAGTGAAAGTAAAAGTACCGCTGCTTGACGTCAAGAGCCTGGGCACCGGGCCCTGTAAACCGGCGCACGGACGCTGCTCTCGGAGCCAAGTTCGCCAGCTGCAAGCGAAACAGAAATGGCAATGTTCCGTAACAAAACAAACGCACGAGCGGTGACGCAGCGGTTCATGCGATGCGCTGTAAACTTGGAGTGCCGAGTTTGATTCCCGGCCGTGGCCAACATCGGTGGTGAGCAGGGGCCCTCCCGTGTGTCTGTGGGTCGCTCCGCGCATTTTCGTCGTCCCGCGCACGATTTCCCACATCTCGCTGCACGCGCTGCCGGGGAACTTGTTCAGCGAAGTTCTGGGTGAAGCTCCCCAATGTGTGTGGACGTCATCCCGAGAAACACGGGGGAACAACCCGAAAACACTCGGAAGAGCTACGTAGCACAGCCATGAAAACTCGTGCGGTGGGACTAGTGGGAAGTGATATCGGAAACTCGTTCCGGGCCCGCTTCACTTTCACCAGCCTACACTGACCGGCGTGGTGAGGCATGGTCAAACAACCACCCATGGAAGGCCTGCATCCAGCAGTGCAGTGGTTTGAGGAAGGCAAAAAAATATGAGTCGAACCGTCAAATCAAAGTTAAACTTGTGAACGATGCGACAAACTCATCGCAACGGAAAAATAATGCAGGCCAGAAAAACGGTACGTTTCAAACGACGCACAAGAAACCCATCGGTTAATTCGTGAAGAATTGCATTGTGGTCCTCCCGTCTTTTGGGGTCACCATCAAAGTACAATTTTGGACACATGACCCAAGTCGCGTGCTCGTGCGTGCAAGCCCATCTCAAACGGTTTGCAAATATGGCACCTAGGAAAAGCGCTTCACGACCTTAAGAATAAATTACAAATTACGCCCTCTCCCCTCCTCCAGGCTCCCTACTGAACGGGACGGCGGGGCCCCCTAACTATAAGCTACCCCCCCCCACACCTGTCGGATGGTACCGCTGCATTGGCAGTGTCCCACGCAAACGGTTATTTCGAGTCGTACGAGTCTCTGTAACGGAGCCTGGGTTTAGTTTCAGAAAAAAATATACAATAAATATATATATAAAACGGAAATTAACAGCGTTAATCAGAGGCCGCAAACGGGTTTTGATTCCTTACCCGTACCCGTACCCGGCCGCACCAGGGTCGCAAACGGGTACCCGTACCCTACCCGATACCCGGCTACCCGTACCCGGCCGGGTATCGGGTAGGGTACGGGTATCGGGTACCTGATTGCGACCTCTGGGATGAAGCCATGTTGCAGACGCGCGTGGGTTGATTCTAGGAACTTGAATTGTGAGAAGAGACAAGACGTTTGGAAATAAGTAACAAACGGTGACTCACCAGTGACTCACGGCCTACCCGTACCCGGCCGCACCAGGGTCGCAAACGGATACCCGTACCCGTACCCGGCCGGGTACGGGTAGCCGGGTATCGGGTAGGGTACGGGTATCGGGTACCCGATTGCGACCTCTGGCGTTAATTGACGAACGGGAAGAACGTGTACGTAAAAGTAAGAGCAAAGGAGGAACGCCACGACGTGCGTGGCTGCCGAGGCCGACGCTACGTAACGGCTCTTGAGAGACGCGCTGATCGCGGTGCAACGTAGCTGCCCCGGCGTGCGTGCACACTTGCGGTTTCTCTCCCGTGGTCGGCTCGTCAGGGGCCGCAGAGAGCCACACGCTGCGTTCCGAACGGTCAGTTCTCGCTCGGCTGATGTTCCAGTGGCATTGTCGGTGGTGGTGAGACCGCTCGCTCTCTCGTTGCCCCCCGCGACCCCACCCCCCCCGCCGCAACGAGCTGGCTGAATGAACACAATCATTATTATGCTATTGGTTCTTTCGGTAAAGTCACGTAGAAGGGAAATAATAAAATAATAAAATAATTCAACAATACAAATTCTCACGTTTTTTTCGTCCGAAAGAACCACGAATATGAATCCCTGCAGTCACGAAAGCTTTAAATAAAGAAAATATATATATACTATGTTAATACGTAGAGGCCTAAGTAAAGTTTATCCCCCCCCACCTCTGCCGAAATGACCTGATCAGCATCGGATGTCAGAAACCAAGCAGGGCTTGCAGCCCGGCTTTCTCTTGGATGGGAAGGATGCTTCGGAACCCTGGGTGTTGTAGGCTATGAAGCTGTGAGGTGACAAAACTACGGCAGTGCAGCAGTGGATTTCTTGAATGCATCTGTATGGAGTTCTTGAGTGTCGCCACTACCTCACGTGCGCGGTGGGTTTTCGCTGGGTAACCACGGTTTGCTGTCACCCCATATGCTGCTGACGAATGAAACCGATTCCAAAACATCTCAGTGTAATCTATCTACATGATTGAGGCTTTCCTGGATGCATCAATATCGTAATCTCCAATGGTCGACATGATCCAGTTGCGTAACGCCACATTTTTTTTTACGCTTCATGTCGGGGACCAGGGAACAAAGTGTTGCTCGATTTAGTCAGCCTGAAGGGGGGGGGGGGGCAGGGGGGGGGGGGATGATGGGCTGATATCCAACCCTCAGGCGGAATTTCAACTATTGACCTGCAGATTGTGCGTCAGGCAATCTGCCACTGCGAGTGCACATCGGTATTAAGTTACAAGTTCTCAAATTAAATCAAACAAAATATGCAGGAATGCTGTCTCCTCTGGCCTTGAAGGAGGCCAATCCGACAAAAAAACATTTTATTTTTTCTCCCTTTATCAGCAACTGACAAGAAGAGATATTTCGCGTGGAAATATTTTCGGCACACGCGTCATTAAAACGCTGTACTGAATCCCTCTGCATTTAATCGGGTCGGCGTTTAACATTCTGGTCGCAGTCGAGGTGGCCAGGTGGGTCAAGAGGTCGCAGTGCTGAGCTGGCACAATCTGAGCACCTGGGTTTGAATCCCAGGCCCACCGCTCGTGATCATACCGGACTCTCCCAACCGTACCGTAGCGACTTGGGTGTCCTCAGCTCAGTCACGGATGACCGCGCGGGAATTTGTTTCCGCACCTCACGCGATTACGATCGCAGCTCGGAGAAATCAAAATATCGGTTTGACCGTCGCGCTGTGACAGGGCGGAGAGGGGGGGTGGGGCTGCCCACTTCGTTGTAGACAAGAGGCTACGTCTTGAACAAACTCCAGCGTTGCACCCTCCCCTCCAGCCTCTTGCTCCTCTCGACATTCCAATTGACGCGACGCCAATCAGGCCAACGTTGGGCAAGCGGAGTTTGAAAGCGACGACGTCGACGACATCAAAATGTCAAGCGCAGAAAAGAGCTGCGGTCGTCACTGCCTCTCGACTTTGCGCGTCTGCCCGCGGACGGACGGGCGGGCGAGGAAAGGGGGTGGGCAGACGGGCAGCTGGGCAGGTGGGCAGGCGGACAGGCGGGCGGGCAAGCGGGTGAGCAGGCGGGCAGGCATCTCGTGCGGTCCCCGCGGGTGCCGGTTCCCCGGGCATCGCCGAGCCGCGCGGACACCAATGAGGTTGAATGCGGTGGCGGCGACGACGCAGCAGCGGGGAAGGTGCCCACTCCCTCCCCGCTCCCCACTCTGTGCATATCGCGGCACGGGTGGAGGTGGAAGGCGGTGGGGTGGGGGGGGGCTAAAAACATCGGGCTTTAACGGCCACCCCTAACGCACCGTGCTGACGTGTGTTGTCGCCGCATTCACAGTATATTCCTATTAAATATGTACACTTCCTGGCTGTCACTTGAGCGATGGCAGCTTCTCAATGTGGCAATAAAACTTTTTAAACATCGCACGCGGCATGTTTTATTTAGGGAACTCTCCCCCCAGGAGCGGCAACCGAGCGTCTCCCCCCCCCCACCCCCCTTCGACGAGGGGTCCATTAACCCCATCCTCGCCGGACGCCGCGGTCCCACAGGGAAACCCCCCTCCTCCCTATCCCCCTCCCCCATCTGTTAGATC
>CM025663.2:3092660-3107407 GCA_014621495.2 Entosphenus tridentatus
CCCCCCCCCCTGCCCCGCGTCCTTCCGTCATGGGCCGCGTTGCCCGCCGCTCGCAGTCACGACCGACGCGCTCACCTCGGGAGGCTCGAAGCTGCATTTTAGAAGAAACAAACAAAAAGCGGCACGGGGCGACGCAATTCGACGGCATCTACACCGTGGCCGCATCCTTGAGACGCTGTACAGACGCAGTCGATGTTTGTGTTACGGAGATAGGCAGTCAGTCTTAGGCAGAGGGCGGGTGGAAGGAACATTTTGAGCGTGGACCTGAAGAGAATCGGGGAAATCTTTGGGTCACTCTGTGAGTCTCTATGCGAGTCTATGGATCTCTACGTGGGTCTGTGGGTTTCTGTAAGTCTATGGGTTTCTGGGAGTCCGTGGGTTTTTATGTAAGTGGGTTTCTGTGTGAGTCCGTGGGTCGCCCTTAGTCTGTGGGTCTTTACGTGCGTCTGTAATTTTCTGTGCGACTCTGTATAGTACAATACAACGTGGATTTTTAAGTGGCATCTACATGTGACCGCTTCTGAAGATGCTTATTGTCATTTGAAAAAGAGCATCAAATGTCGCCATTTCATTGCGTGATGTTCACCTATTCCCCTGGAATGTCATAGTTTGCGTTGGTACTTGTTGTCATCTTTTGGCCTAGGTCAGGGGGTCAGCTACTTCCAGCTCCGGAGCCGCATGCGGCTTTTTAAAGACCGCTTTGTGACGTGATTTATTAAGGGACATCGTCTCTCCTATTCACACTGAATTGCGGCCAATATATATTTTTGTGTATCGAATTCGATAACAAAAAAAATGGCTATGCTCTTATTTTTAAATTATTGCCGGCCCCTGGTCTAGGGTCAGCCTTTCAAAAGAGAGACGTAGTCTCCACCGATGGAGGGCGCATGCTTGGGAGGACATCTGTGATGCGGACAGAGCTACGGCATCACAGCCCGTGTGCATGTACCAGATGTGCCTGTCACGTCGCAAGCCCATGAGAGATGGCGATGGCTTGCGGTGGCGAGATGTTAACTACCTCGCCTAGTATGCAGGTGGTCGTGGGTTCCATCCCGACCCTGGCACCTGTATATTTGGAGTTTGCATGTTTGCCCTTGGCCGCGTGAATTTTTCTCTGGGTCCTCCGATTTTTCCCTCCACATTTAGAATCAACGTGCGTTTCAAAGCATTTGGCTGCTATACATTTCCACGTGATAAGCCACTTTGTTGAACTATCATTTGTGGCTTTATGGCTGAAAAAAAAGCCATGTAGCTCAAGTGGGTCTTACCTGGTTTAATTTATATTGTTGCGGAGGACCTTCAACCAGCGGTAGATTGATCATGGCTGGTAATGGTCAAATAAGAGTTTCCCTACTACCACTGCTACTTTAGCTGCATTCCACTCCTCTTTTAAATTCCACAGCGCACACAAACGCGCGTGCGCTCGTACTACGTACGCAGCCCGGCGTCATCGGCACGTCCCTCCCTCATCCTCCCGCTATTCCTGAGCCGTTACCCCATGTGGCCCGGGTTGGGCTGCGAGGGTTAACGAGAGAGGGGGAGGGAGGGGGGGTGGGGTCCTCTAATGGAATGCCGGTCACATGTCGCTCGGGTTGAGTTTGAACGCTGAAGTGTCCCGGCGTGTTGCGCACGCTCGTGTGCGGCTTGCGCTCAGCGAGACCGAGCGACGGAGCTGAGGGTGTCGCTCACTGGCAGAGCGGTGTGAGGGTGGGGGGGGGCGAGAGCTCTGGGGTGTGCGAACGAAAGAGCGTGCGAGGATGATGGGAGCGCGATTGATTTATCACGCACGCGTGCGCGCGCTCGCGAACTCACGTTCCCAAGTTATGCACACGCTGGTGCAGTTGAAAGAAAATGTTTTTTTTTCATCACTCCCCCATCATAACCCCTCCCACCCATTTACAAAAAAAAACTCACGTGTTTCCACGTGTAATAACACGATTAGCGTGTGTTCTGAAGCAACCCTTAACCCTAATGATGATATCACTGTGTTCAGCGGGCGGTGTTCGGTGCGAGTCCCTGGTTAGTCTACAGTGCACGCGCCGCGTGTGTGTCCCGCGTGCGTTGCGTGCGCTGCGTTGCGTGCGTGCGTTGCATTGCTCGCGACAGAGTGAGCCAAGTTGACGGGAACACTCACGCAACCCCCCACGAGTTGCACATTACTGAAGTATCTCCTCTACCAACAGCGCTTGCCCCACACCTACGATTAGCGCAGTTGGCTTACGTACGGTGTGAAAGAAGTTCAGCGTACATGCAGGCCCCCGCCATGAAGTATTAGACCTAATGTGTGATTTTTTTTTCAGGTTTCAGATTTTATTTATTTCAGGGCCCAACATGCTACTGGCCTCTTATTATTTCACGGGCACTCTGCGGCAGTCGAGATATTATAGAGTACAGATGTTTGCTTGCAATCATCGTTACATAGCTCGCGATACAAACAGCAAGTATCGGTATATGCTTTACCTGTTACAGGAATAGGTAACCGGTAGAAAATGCCAAAAGAAGACGACGAAACACGATGGTAGTTAACTGGATTTACTTACCATAGGACTGCCCACTTAGCTAACCCTCAATCCGGACCAGCTCACTCCCCAGCGGTTGTGAGAACGCAGCATCGCTAACTTCTTTGTGATTGAGAACGAGAGGATTACACCTACAACGGAACGTTTGTATTTGTTTGAACATTATATGCTACGCGAGGGTAACTTTGACGTGGCGTTGGCCACCCACCCCCCTCGCGTGTGCCGTGCCGGCCTTCATAGCTGCTCGCAAAGGCTACACGGGGGATCTTTGTCTTTGTTGCGGTGATAGAACGCAGCAGCGAGGCAGATATTGCGATCAGCTTCAGTGTGAGGACGCAATGCCCCTTCTCGGGCACTGGCAGGGAAGCTGCCCGAGAGGGCGCGTCCAGTCGAGAGAGAGACGCTACAAGAACGGGCGGGGAGAACATGAGCAGGGAGGCAGGTTGTCTCGAGCAGTGACTCAACGCTGCGCTAGTTATTAGACTTGTAGCACACACACACACAAAAGAGCAACATGCACACACACACACAAAATTGTCTCCCACAGCAGCAAAGTTAACGGGAATCTCGCCGTATCTTGCCACGCCGGAAATTCGATGGATGGTCACGATTTTCAGTGGGCGGTCGATCGGCGCGTGGCCCCGAAGCACGGCGATGACCGGCGATGACCGGCGGCGAGTGCCCGTTGCCGATGGGAAAACTGTGCAATGCACCAATTTGCACGCGGGTTAAAACGGGGGGGGGGGGGGGGCTATTTCTCCAGCGTTGATAACGAGCGAACAATTGTAGCTCAACGTTAAGTGAGGAAGTCAACAGTGGGTTGTCGTACGAAGAGGCTCAGCTGCCCCCTCCCCCTTCAGTTAGGAATGTACAACGACACTGGCTCGGGGCTGTGAAGAATAAACGTGCGCCGGAAGATCAGCGCTCGAATTTGAGCAAGAAATCACTTTGACCTTCTTGCGCTACTTTTTTGGCACGACGAGTCCGGGTCAGTGCCTGACGCAGGTGCCTTGAAGCCGTCCCCACGTGTCGGGATCGCAGAATTATGCGTCTGAAGGGGGGCAGAGATGACTCTCGCGCGCGTTTTTGGGGGATTACTTCCCTTGACAAGCCGGAGCAATGCAGATTGCCCGAGCGCCGTAACAACTTTAATCGCTCGTTTATCCTTTTGCGCCCGACGCGCCCGCTCACCGCGATAAATTTTACCGTCAACTTTATTCCCTCTCGTTCGCCTTCTTCTCCTTCTTCTTCTTTTTCTTCTTCTTCTTCTTCGCCATAAAAGTTAAGCGCAAATAAAATGTAAGCAAATGATAATGGTGATAAAAAAATAAAAAAAATAAACTCTACGCGGTTGCACTCCCTGCCGCGCGTTTATGACCAACGCCGCGCACTGCCAAGTCTTCGGGTAGCGCTTCTGCGGCCGTCTGGAACGCTCTTCCGCCCGATGTTAGGAAGCAACTGGAGCTGTGCACTTTTAAATCATCGAGATTGGCAAGCTCGTTTCTTTACAACCACTATTTACGCGATCTCACCCAAAAACCTCTATTATGGATGATACTGGTCGCGGAAGCCTGCTACGTGTTAAACTGCTTTTTGTGTTTAGTTTGTTATCCTTCCTCCCCCCTGCCCACCGCACCTCCGATTAGCACGGTTGGCTACGTACGGTGCGATAGAAGTCAACTTCTCGCGGGAGCAATGGAGCTGCTTCTTGCTACACCATTCGTCAAACTAAGCTATTTTTATTTTACCAGGTAATGCCCACTGAGCTTTGTAGCTCTTTTTCAGAAGCGACCTGGACACAAATGTTAGCTCCACGAAGTGGCTCATCACGTGCACATTTATAGCAGGCCAAGTACTCCAAACGCACGATGATTCTAAATGTGGAGGGAAGAACCGGAGGACCCGGAGAAAAATCCACACGACCACGGGGAGAGAGACATGAAAACTCCAAATATACAGCAGCAGGCGTCAGGGTCGGGATCGAATCCACGACCTCCTGTATACCGAGCAAGATAGTTAACATCCCGTCATAACGGCTGCTGGAGCTGCCTGCGCTTGATAAATTAATCGATGATGTTTCATCACAGCGGGTTATTGATACCGAGCCCTGTGTACGCATTCCATGTACGGTAGCAAATTTGTGAGGAATCTGTTGATAAAAAAACAACCACCCTCGGTGACCCCCACGGTGGTGCGCCCCCCCCCCCCCCCCCCCCCCCCCCTCCCACCATCTCCCGAGGGAGCCAGATCGCGCAAGTTGCGGCCGCTGCCACAGCGGGCGTTTTCGCCGAACTTCCGTCCGGCCGCTGCGTGGAACGAGCTCGTGTGTATATTTGCAACAACGGGCGAAAAATCTCCCAACGACCAGATACCGAGTCTGGTGCAAATTAGGCTCATTTATACAAATCTATCCTGTTTTGATATCCAGTTACGGGGGCTGTTACGGCGCGGTGCCTGTGGTTGGTGCCCGGGCCTGCTGGCTGTGGAGGGCCACCCACAGACACCGCTCCCCCGCCTCCCCCCCCCACCGCTTTTGCCGTCGCTGTTGTGTTTTATTTTATATTTTCGGCCTTTGTTTTTTTTACTTTCAACGGCAGCCTTCATTTGCAATTCTCCACCGAGTTATGAATCCCAGCCTTGGGAATTCTCGTTTTGGAATGCGGGCTGGACAGAACGCGTCCACGGCGCAGTAAATTCCCAGCGATTACCGGGGGGAGGGGCAGTGAGGGACGAGAACGGGCATTGTGGGAGAGGGGGTGGACGGGGGGAGGAGGGGGGGGGGCGGTTGTGAGTGTGGGGGGCACGCGCAGGCCAGAGGGATGGCAGCCAGGTCACTCCGCCATGGCGCCACTGTGGGAAGAAAATACGCGAGGGATTCCAAACTAAAAATGGACTTCCGCGTGAAGACACCCAGGCACGTTCACGCGTGTGACTATGCGTCGATTGGTCGATTGCAATGGATTCTGACGCTCGTCGTCGGTTGGATTGTGCGCGTTGGAAATAGATTCGTCACGATCCGTGCAAATTATGACCGCCGACCCCCCACGGGTTTCCGGGCTGTAACGCGCGTTGTTCAGCACCTTGTCCGACGTTTCAGTCCGCGTGTGGGGAGCTTCTTCAGGGAACTCAAGTCAGTCAGCGGCGTGCAAGCTGTCGGCAAACTTTGTTCCGACGTTACATTTGGGCTCATGTAGCAAAGCCAGCCCCGTAAGAGAGACAGAAGAAAAGAAGAAGCAATATTAATGATACAGCAAAAAAATTCGACGATAATTTTTTTACTTGAACAGAGACGACGCTTCGAGTCGCTGGGAGCTCAACGTACGGCGTGCTTACTAACCGTAACCGAGCCCTGTGAAGATATTCTGAGAGCGAGGTAGCAACGGATAGATATGCGCCAATCCAATGGTCATCATCGCTGTTACATAGAAGCCACAATGGCGTATGCTCTCTAATCCGTACATTCCCCTCCTTGTCTCTCAGTGCAATTCCAAGCCCGCACCTCGGCTGAGTTTGTCCAAATCCTGAACTTCATAGGATAGGAAAAACAAAAAACAGAGTATGAATCCTTGCAGTCACGAAAGCTTCAAATATAGAATTCATAGGATTGTAGGAATATAGGATTCAATTGTATGGGATTGTTGATGTAAGGTGTACCCTGTACTCTAGTGGTAGTGCCTTTGGCACCCTCTCAGCTTCGGTACGTACGCAGGAGACCAGCAGCCCTCGGGGGGTTGCGATGCACGAAAACAGCTCGCGAGAAATTTCGAAAAATTTACTCGGCGAAGAAAAGATGAAAGGAAATTGAACGCACGCACTCACCTGACGGTGGTGTTGGGGAGGGATGGGGGGCTGTGTAAATCATCATCGGCGGCTGACTGCGTGCAGCACTCGGGGTTAACCCATGACCCCCGCCGCGGGTGCTCAGCTTGCCACAAAAACCGTGTGCCTGCGTGACGCGAGGTGGCGTGGGCCCCTTAGCGACGCACAACGGCGGGCTCACCAATATATTGTAATTTTTTTTACACGCCGAGCTAATTGGACAGGTTGGGGCGGTCCACGCATCCGGGCGTCATCGCGCACTCTGGCAGCTATGCGGTTGGCGACGAGGGTCCCTGATGGAATAAGCGGAATCGGGTCCCCCGTCCGCTTTCCGCACCTCCGATGAGCACAAGTTGGCTACGTAGGGTGTGAAAGAAGTTCAACGTAGGTGCGTACGTACAATGCCTTACCTCTCGTAGCCTGGCATCTCGTACGCTGGCAACTTCCCCTATCTAGACACTGCTACGGAGGTCAATCCAAGCCGCCCTTAATGTCCACGTGTGGCCCTCTGGGTTAGGCCACACACTGATAATGTCACGACTGCGAAGCACCACTGCCGGCATTGTCACGAGCTGAAGATGCCCGCCGTGGTGAAATCTTGCGTGATGCCACCATGCAAGGCCGGTACGTTACGGGCAGCAGAGGGCAGTGCAGCGCACTCAAGTGTTGTACTTTACCTCTACGCTCCTCGCCTTCGGCAACTCACGCTGACCAGCGTGGTGAAGTATGTTCCAAAGCCCGCCCCCACGACCTGCACGGTGTGGGGAGGCCCGCGACCAGTGGTAGGTTGACAGCGTCTTCACTCGACTCGTGGAGCAGTGCGCGGCGAAAGCTTCTGGGGCGAAGAAAAGCTCAACGGCGCGGCCCAACCCGACGGAGCCGCAGGTGCATTACGAGCGGCTGCGAAAACCACCGCGGCCACCTCGAACATCTCAGGCCCCCAGCCGCCGTCACGGCAGGGCCCCGACCGCGGGTGAAATTAGTTACGTTTCCTGTGATTTAGCGACGCGGTGCACTCGAATTAGCGCTCGCTCGCCCGCTCGCCCTCTCAGCTGCCGAGCACTGCACGGCCTTCAGCGTGCAGAGTTCACGTGGGCGACGCCCGGGGAGATACGACTGTTTGCAGCGTGCGCTCGCGGGAGCGTGCCACGCGTCCACGCGCACCCGACCGGCGTACGAGACGAGACGCGCGAGTTAGCACGCGCGATGACGGTGGTGGTGATGATGGTAGATATGATGATGGTGGTGATGGTGGTGGTGGTGATGATGGTGGTGATGATGGTAGATATGATGATGGTGGTGATGGTGGTGATGATGGTGGTGGTGATGGTGGTAGTCATGATGATGGTGGTGATGGTGGTGGTGATGGTGATGATGGTGGTGGTGATGATGGTAGACATGATGATGGTGGTGATGGTGGTGATGATGGTGGTGGTGATGGTGGTAGTCATGATGGTGGTAGTCATGATGATGGTGATGATGATGGTAGATATGATGATGGTGGTGATGGTGGTGGTGGTGATGGTGGTAGTCATGATGATGGTGGTAGTGATGGTGGTTATGATGATGGTGGTTATGATGGTGGTGATGATGGTGGTGGTGGTGGTGATGGTGGTAGTCATGATGATGGTGGTGGTGGTGATGGTGGTGATGGTGGTAGTGGTGGTAGTCATGATGATGGTGGTGGTGATGGTGGTTATGATGGTGGTGATGATGATGGTGGTGGTGGTGGTGGTGATGGTGGTGATGGTGGTGATGATGGTGGTTGTGATGATGGTGGTGGTGATGATGGTGGTGGTGGGGATGGTGGTAGTGGTGATGATGATAGTAGTGATGGTAATAGTGATGACAATGGTGGTGATGATGGTGATGGTGGTGGTGATGATGGTGGGGATGATAATGGTGATGATGATAATGATGGTGGTGGTAATGATGATAGTGGTGGTGATGGTGGTGGTAATGATGATAGTGGTGGTGGTGGTGATGGTGCGGGGGGGATAAACACTGGGGATGAGGACCAAGTGGAGAACTGTGGCACGCCACCACCGTTGCCATAGACTGTGGCCATTAGTGCAAGGGGGGAGGCCCTCTGAGCTTGTTGACCTATGCATGGAGAGGTGTATACCGACGTGATTCTTACTCACCCGTCGTTTTTGTTGTAATAAACAGTTACAGCCAGCAAAAAAAATTGCTATGCACGTGCACGTGCAGTGGTACGTTCACACCCACAACTTGCAGTGGGCCTTGCCAGATTTGTATCAGCTCCGGTGTCTAACTTCATGGGAGGTGACTCGCTTAGTTCATTGATGATTGGGATCGTTTCTTTGTACTAAGTGTTTAGTGCAAGACCTAAAGCAGTGTAGAATTTTCGGCTTGAACCTGCTCCGTGAGGAAAACCAATTGAACTGGGCGCTGGAATGTTTGGGCGCCAAGATTTGAACTTTTTGATTTGTGCAAAATGTCAGCCCCTGACATTTGGCTTTTCTGAGGGCATGTGTTACTCATTTGGTCAATGATCCACATGCATGAGAAGCTTCAAACACAAAAAACAATTCACGTGTTGGTGGCCAATGTCCCGACGCATCTCCATCGCCACCGACGCCGGCACAAACCGCCACGGCGCTGCATCCCGGCTGATTTTCGGTAGGACGTAAATCTCACCCGCGGTGTTGTTTGTACTGCACGCATAAGCCACGCATACGTTGAGCAAGAGAGAGCGGGCGAGAGAGCGTGTGTGTGTGCGCGCGTGTGTGTGTGCGCGTACGTACCAAAATATTTTTGAAATGTTGTATGAACTGTGGCGGCTGGGGGCCCCCACCAGCCAATCTCACTGGCGAAGGGGTGGCGGGACGGGAGGGTGGGGTGAGTTTGTGTGGGGGGGGGGAGCAACTCGAAGCCCCCTTAGACCGCATCTTGGAAACAAACCGCAGTTGATTGAAATGCCCCGGCCCTAACCTGCAGGCAGGTTTTTCTGTGGTAGTTGCAAGCGGCGGCAGTGGCGGCTGCGGCAGCAGTGGCGGTGAGAAGGGGCTCGCTTGACGAATGGCCCAGAGAGCCGGGGGAAGGGGGGGTAGGAGCGGGGTGGTTTAATGTTTCCCGGCGAAGTATGCCGTTTTGTCGTACTAAAAGCGCGATTGCACGACTGGGACCGCCAATAAACGTGCTCGCAGCAAAAAAAAACATAAAATAACAAACTGCGGCCGCCCCGGCTAATTTACGAGGCGGGATGAGAGCGGCATGAGAGCGGCGCTTGCGCCCGCCCGCGCTTGTCAAGGGACCCGCACGGCGCACGCAGCCAAATTGATGCTGGCGCGTTATGGCACAATGATGAGTAATTCCACTGCGAGCGAGAGAGAGGAGAAAAAAAATATAACGCCTCGAGATGAAATTTCTAAGTTTGTTTTTAAATGGTCAGGGACCCGATGATTGGTTTGTGGCTTCCCAACAGGGCTCTTAAATATTAATTTAGGTGTTGTGGTTCTTCTGGAATAACTTCGGCTAAATTGGCCGGGCGCGTTGTAAAAACGCGTTACCCTAAAAAAAAAAGTGACAGCTGAAAGGAGGCGGGGAAAATATGGGGGGGGAAAATGTTTAATAAAGTGTGCGTGCCTTCATAATCACTTTGACTGAAACAAACGACTTTGAAGCATAAAAATTAAAGGTAAAAAAAAATCGAAATCAAGAGTGATTACAGCGTTAAAAATCCGAGAAATTAAATTAGAAAGGAGACACTCGTAAGCCAGAATTAAGTCGTGGACGTGCGGTAATGCTTCTCGCGTCCATTTCACCGTTTAGATGACCCCCTCCACGTTCTAAGCCCGCGATAAACCAGATATAGACACATTCTAACGTGCATACACTTGGTCTATCCCAGGGGTTAACGCACTTAGGGGCACGACAAATACACCTTGGAGAATGTTCACGCGGCGAACAACCAAACGTACGCCCTCAAATCCCGGACTTACAAGTCGCTTTACACTCGCGGATGTAGAGTCAGCGGCAGCCACCAGCCCGCTTTGTTTAGCGCACACTATCCGAAGGGCTTGCCTCCTCGCGGTGCTGTATCGCCGTCACTGGCTCCTCCGCAATAGCGCTTACGCTATGACTAGCGCTGACACTGTTTCGCCGGCTCGCGCGGTTAGCATTGTTCCCGTAACCTTACCCCCCCCCCCCCACCCCCATTTTCCCAGTGCCCCCAAGCGCCGCTAAAACTTTAACAGTGAGGCTCTAAAATGCCGCGGCGCAGACGCGCCAGCGCGGAGCCCCCTACGGTTTGTCGGATCCACGCCCCCCCAGCACGAGCCGAACCTCGGACTGCAGACGGGGAGCAAGTGTGCGTGCGACTGCGCGGGGGGGGGGGGGGGGAAGTAATGCAACTATTCAACAATATTTTCTTTTACCAGGTGAGTCCCCACTGAGCTCTGTGTAGATTATTATTTTTAAATCAAAAGCATACCTGACCAACACACACATGTGATAGCTCAACGAAGTGGCTTATCACGTGGAAATTTATAGCGGACAAATGCTCTTCGGTGCACGTCCATTCTAAATGTGGAGGGAAAAACCGGAGGACCCGAACAAAAATCCACGTGACCACGGGGAGAGAGAGACACGCAAACTCCAAATATACAGCAGGCGTCAGGGTCGGGATCGAACCCACAATTTCCTGTGCACCAGGCGAGGTAGTCAACATCTCGCCACCGCAGCCACCTAGCACGGTGCAGGAATGTACACGTACAGAGCCGTCTTGCGTCCATCCGCTGCTGGATGAGGCACTCGGCACACACGCCGTGAAGCTGGTGCAGGTTATTTGAGCGTACGTCTCCCCGGTGATCGGCGCGTGTTGGCAAAGGCGGGGAGCGTAGGCGTTGGAGCGCAGTGCGGTCCAACAACGGACAACAAACAACAAACTCGCTGCACTGCCGCCTCCAGCTTGCAACTGCAGGCCAGCACGCCGTCTACTGCAGCCTGCGTTGTGCACGGGTGTGCGCGCATTCAAGAGCTTGCCGAGCCCAGCCACGCTTAAGCTTCCGAGATCTCACGAGATCGGGTCATTTAGCCATTTGCGGAACGCTGCGTGAAAAAGAAAACCAAAAAAAAACACCTCCCACACGCGCAGGTGATACCTGTGCGTGCATTTTAATGCCACACATTCGCTCAAGTCATTTGCATAACTTAGCAACGAAACTGACAAAAGCACACGCGGGAAAGATCATCGAGGACAAAGACCCGCGCACCCCGGCGCATCCGTCATTTTAAAAGCTAAGGTCGTCCGCTGTCCCAATAAAGCTTTATTGGGCAAATCGCATAATAACGGGTATTTAATGCCCGCAAGAATCACTTACATTCACTTAGATTCCGTTTTTTTTTACTGACTGTATGAAATGGCGGGGGATGACTCCCACGCGCGCACCCCTCGCTGTGACCGATCCAGTTTATTGAGGCCTTAATGGCGCGATGGACGCACCGCCGCATTCACGGCTGCCCCCCCCCCTCTCCCCACCGCCATCGCCTCCCCCACGCGCCGCGGCCACCACCGCCGGCCGCCCCCAAACGACGGCGAGGCCATTATCGGCCAGCGGGGCCTTGCGTGCGTACGCGCGCACGCGCGCGCGCGTCCCATCGGAAAGGGAATTTAATTACTCGAGCTCATCATAATCGCCGCTCGCCACGATTAGCTTCCCACCCGCACTCCTCGCTGAACGGGAGGAAATCGCCGCGCCCGCCGCAAATGAACGCGGGAATTTAATGGTCGTTTAGCTCTTTATGTGTTTACATTTGAGCGCGATATCGCCGCTGATATATTAACGAAATGCCAGATTTGCCGCGGGGGGTGCGAACCGTCCCAACCGCTGTGAGCCAATATTTGAAAGGTTGGAACCGGGTCAGTGATCCCGGCACACTGCCGCGTAAACGTGTTTATTTTCGACTCTCAAATGCAAATTTCCAAATAGATTTTTTTTTTATCTGTCACTTCTTGCGGGGAAATTAAACACAACTGGGGGCTTCATTCGCATGTCCTTAACCCCTACGATGCAAGCAGCCAATTTAAGGAGGCTTCCTATTGGCAAACCGCTGGCTGTGCAAACATTTTTCTTGAGCGAATGTGCTCCTCGAAAAATTATTCTGCCATTACTAGATTTTTTGAAGAGTAATTTTCCACCAGGGGAGTGGAGGGTTTTTAACCTCCTCGAATCACACTCCCCGGGAGTGCTATGAGTATTTTTAGGGCCCAGCAGGTATCGTCAATGGGCCATGAACCGTCATTTGAGCTGTTCACTCGTCTCCTGTGCCGGCATCTTAGCGGCCGCACTTCGGGTTTTGTTATAATCAGGGCCTTCACTCAAGGGAGCTCCAGAGAGCCCCTCAAGAGCGTACACAGCCTACTCTTCCACGCTGGCCAAACGTCTTGCAACAGCTGGAAATACCGACACTTTACCCCACCGCACACGATCTGCCAGTCAACTACGAGCGGCTCCTGGGTGGGAACTTGCACCGTTGTTTTGACTGCTTTCAAAATAGGCTTTGAGCAGCCACATGCGTGGACGTCGAAATTTCGCGTCGTCCACCGTATCTCTCCGCGCCGCTGTCACCCTGCACCACAGCTCACGGTGGAACTCTCCCACAGCGGCAGAGCGACTCACAACCTCCTCCTCGTCCTCCTCATCCTCCTCGTCGTCCTCTGTACATCGAGGAGCAGGAGACCATGGTCACTGCGAGGCATCGTTTCTCTGTGGCAGCCCCCGCCGTCTGGAACGCCATCCCACTGCACATCGACCTACGCTGACTTTGGAGAGACGTTTAAAGGCCAACCTCTTTTTTCAATGGCCCACCTTTTAGTTAAAGGTCCTCACCTCTTAAAGGCTCCACCTCTTTCTTAAAGGTCCACCTCTTTATATTCTTGGTTCTTTCGGTAAATTCCCCAAGAAGTGAGCTTCTTGGGGAATTTATTGCACTCCAGGATCTTCTTTATCTGTGGTCCGACGAAGACACCGGCTTTGACCTTTGCCTCAGACAGCTTAGGGAAGAAGTCTTGAAGGTACTTGAAGGCTGCCGACTCCTTATCTACAGTTCTGACAAATTGTTTAATAAGGCCCAATTTGATGTGCAGTGGTGGTATCAGCACCTTCCAGGGGTCCACCAGTTGCTCTCACTTGACGTTGTTCCTCCCCACAGAGAACTCGGTCCGCTGTGGCCGGTCCTGCCTGTGGTAGGGCGTCTTGGTGTCCTTGCTGTCCCAAAGGCAAAGATAGCAGGGAAACTTGGTAAAACCGCCTTGGACACCCATCAGGAATGCCACCATTTTGAAGTCTCCGATGACCTCCCAGCCATACTCATCATACTTCAAGGCATCCAGCAAGGTCTTGATGCTGTTGTAATCCTCTTTGAGGTGCACCGAGTGAGCCAGGGGAAGAGATGGGTACTTGTTACCATTATGGAGCAGCACGGCTTTGAGAAAAAGCAGCTGGAACTAAACTCAACTGGTGGGCTTAAGGCACCTGTATTTATACTACTATTTATATTACTGGAAAGTTCTAGAATGTTCTAGAAGTTACTCCAAGTTTACTCAGCACTGAATCTATCTGGAATGTTCTGGAAAATATGTAAATTTCAAAATATCACTGTCCTGGTCACAAAAGCAAAGTTTGTGGGGAATAATAGCCATTTTCTGTACTTTTGAGGCATGGGCAATTAGGAAAAAACACTTACTACCCAGGACCAAAAAATAAATTGTTCCACAGTGTTATCAGTTTTCTTATAATAAATACACTGCGGATTTCACTTCCCGAAGAAGCATCCAGCAGGTGGAGCGAAACGTCGGAAAATCGTGCCGAACAACACGCAGCGCGTCCTGAAAACGCACCGGGGGTAGAAAAGAAACCCACGAAGCGGTAATGCGTCGTAAAAGTTGCGAAGCGAAGAAAAAAACGCGTCGTATCCTCAGCTGACGCAAAATAAAGAATCATAGCGATTGCACGGGCCAATAATTGCCGGGTTAAAACATCTCCTTAATTATTCATTTCAATTAAACGTTTTTAAGCTGACCGAAGCGGGTTCGCGTTTATTAATTTTAATTCGCAAGCGGATCGCCTCTCCTTCGGAGGTGCTGAAACTTGGAAAACCTCGCTCGCTCGCCAGCTCGCGCGGGCAACTTTGATCAAAACCAATTTTCCAAAACTCGGCAGGATTCAGCCGAGTCGTCGTGTCGCTGAGTCCCCTCCTCGCCAAAGCTGACCACCGCAGTCTGGCAAGCCCAAGGGTACCGGGGAACAAAAGAGCGGAGCAGGAGGACGCTTACGCAGCTGCCGGTCCCCGCTGGAGACGATGCCGTTCAACGTCTCTCGGTAACTCCGCCCGCGACCGCTTCACATTTTTCGATTTAAAGCTTTCGTGACTGCAGGGATTCAT
>CM025663.2:3142407-3177921 GCA_014621495.2 Entosphenus tridentatus
CAAACATCGTCCAAAATCGCGTGACGTCATTTATGGACGGCCCCTTGATGGGCGACCCAAGACGGTCAGCACATCTTCCCGAGAGGGGTAGATGAAAGTAGTAATTTGTGGGATATCAACACGTGTCTTGCCGTGTAGATATACTTCTCCCGGGCATTGAAACGTGGAATTCTCATCACTCCAGGTTACAAGACCACCTTTTTCCGTGTACAGTATTTTAAGACAAAAGTTGAGCTTGCATCTTATAATCTGCGAGTGTCTGTGCGTATGACAAGATGTGTATAACTTTATTGACACTTGGCACAAGTTTTGGATGCTTCTAACTTGCCGGGGCATTTTATAGTCGAGAGAATACGGTCATGTCAGGCATATTGTCTCAATTAGGCCTACATGCTAAGTGGTGGGGAGTAGAAAAAATAAATTGTACTGTACTATGATTCCACGTATGTGCTCTTCGTCTTCACCCGGATGAGGTGTGGCTCAATAACCCCCACCACGGCGGCCGACACGACATGGATGGGGAGGCCCCTCATCCAGCAGTGGATTGAGAAACGGGCTGCACATGTACATATCGGTTGGCGATACCGTGCTGGCAGTGTGGCACAGCCAAAAAAACACCGAAACACGTTCGTCTCAACACTATTTTCACGAAGGGTCGTTGCCCGAAACGTCGCCTATTGTTTTTATTTTAAGTCAGTGTTGAGGAATGTTTTTTTTCTATGTATATTAATATCCACATTTCCTACACGTGTACGTATTTGGAATATTTGTTGATTTGTATGTTTGCTTAAATGTTTGAATGTTGAACATATGTTTGGTATATTGAAACCGTGTGCAGTACTGCTAAGCAGGCACTTAACGATGGCAACGGTCATACAACGCACGTGTTCTCTAGTCCGTGGTGCCGACGTTAAGAAAAAAACGCCACTTTTTTCAAATTTTCTTGCTGTGGATTTCACACCTGATTATGTTTGCCTTTGTTGCAGTCTAAACGTCGTGATAATTTTATTGTTTTATATATTTTTTATTTTATGATTTCCTTTCTCCGTGACTTTACCGAAAGAACCAAGAATATAAGATACAAGTGGTTTAGTTTTATTTAAATTTTTTGGTGTTTTGTTGACCTTTATATACTTTGCACTCCTATCGTGTTTTTTTAGTATTTTTGTTGTAACGTCATGGCCCCGTGCTCCTACTGAACATCTGTGAAAAAATAACTAATCGGATTCCTCCAATATAAGTAAATATTCTGATTCTGTTTACAATTGCACAGATTATTTGGAGATGCGCCGTTCGTTGGCACTGGCACACAAGAACAAATAAAACCTCAGCACATTCGTCAACATCACTGTAGCTTTAAAACAAATAAATAGGCGACGTTTCGGCCCACGACCCTTGCTCCCACCAAATTGCTTGTTATGACTCTGAAGTCAAAAACAGCCACGTGCTCCATGCTTACGTAACGTCACGCCCACACGCGGTCACGTGAACAGCCACCGCTTCCACATTTCATAGCGCGCATGAGCAGCCCGGGGTGGGGTGGGCGGCGACGCGCGGGGGGGGGGGGGGGGGAGGCGTTGCGAATGGACCAATCAGATCGCGAGCCAGCGCCGCCGAGAAGCTCTCTCGACCAATCGGATCGCGCGGCAAACATTTTTGCCGGCACCGTCCTAATGCGGACTACGGAATGCATCTGTGACGTCATCGAAGAAGTTGATAAATAGCGGAGGCGCGCGCTCGTGCGGTGGTTGTGGTTTTTGTTGTCGTCGCTTTGAGAACAACGAAAAGTTTCACGTTTGTTGTCGTTTGTCTCTCGCGTCGAGGATGGCCTCGGCGTCCCTACTGACACCGCTCCTCGTGGGCCTGCTCGCCTTCGCGACGCCCCTTCAATCGCAGCAGCAGCAGCAGCGGCAGCAGCAGCAGCGGTACGGGCCGGGTCACGGAGGCGCTCCCGTCGTGTTGGGTACGTAGTCGTGGTCTACCCGCCTGCCTGGACGGATTGCGCGTGCGCTGCGTTGGGTGTTTGTTGTTGTTAGGGAGCGGTGGCGCATCGGTGAACAGAGTTCGATTACGGATGACGACCGCGTTCGTGGGCTCTCGGGGGGGGGTGGTATCGGCTTTGTGGCGCATTCAATGCGTGCGTCCATTGTTAAGAGAGAACATCGCCCGCGGCGGTGCTGGGGAGACAAAGGGCGCCCAGCGGGATACAAACACCGGGGAAGAGAGGAGCAGATCGCGGGGGGGCCGAGCCCCCCTTTGTTCTAGCGTTATAGCCTCGGCGTTTTGTAATTCGTAGCCCGGATACGCGCCCCCTCCCCTACCGGCGGCCGTCACGCGAGAGGTGATTGGTTGCTGACGAGAGGGGGCGTGGCCAGGGCTGCCGCGGTAGCCAATGACGCGGGGGCGCTCAGGTGCCGAGTCGCCTATCCGCGCTACGATTTTAAAGACGCGAATGTTACTTGGGTTTACAATATTCACTGTTAAAGCGCCGGGACATACTACATTACAGTATATATATACATTCCTCCTGCGGAGGGAGCTGGTAGGAACGTTGGGTTGCTCGGTCAATGGCCAGGGTCAACGGCGGCGTGGTGTTTTCCGCAAATATGCCCGACTGTGAGGGCGGGCACAATCCGGCGTGAGTAGGTTAAACGTTGAGTTTTATAAGGGCACCACGGGGTGACCAGCCCCTCCCCACCCAGCCCCCTCTCACCCACCCCCTCCCCACCCTCCCCACCCAGCCCCACCCTCCCCACCCAGCCCCACCCTCCCCACCCAGCCCCTCCCCACCCAGCCCCTCCCTGCACGACGGACACAATAATCCCCTGTGGGCTCGTGTAACCAGGAGGTTCCTACCAGTATATGCACCATGTTAGTTTAACACGTAGTGTTGGGCTTTCACGACCAATATAATCCATAATACGGGGGGGGGAGGCGGTTTGGGTTAGGTCTCGTAAATATATAAATGCGTCGTTAAACCCGCCACCACCCGACACAGTCAACTAGTAATAAGGTTTGTCACGTAAACAGAACGTGCCAATTTGTGACGACAGTACTTGTGTCGGAGACTTAATCCAATTATTTCCAATTAGAGTCCGACTTAACCCGATCTAACCCAAAATATAGCTAAACCTGGATTATTGATTGTGACTGTACATTGTATTATTGTTTATGGCAAAGGTTGCTTCTGAAAAATAAGCTAATGGCTCTCGGTAGGTTTTACCCGATCAGATTAAAAAAAAGAGTTTTATTTGTGTATTTATTTTAGTTATTTGTTTATCTTTCCTATACTGTGCACTCCTATCGTGTTTGTTGTAACGTTATGACCCGTCCAGATTGGATATCTGTGATAAAGAGCTTTATAGCTCATCGGATTTCCTCCAGTTATACATACATATAATGATCTCATCATTTACTTGCAATTACCAATAGTTGTATCCGTATATTTTATTTGCAAATTTAATTTAACTTCAAGAGCAACAGCCGAAGACCAAATCTTCTAGAATGTGTCATACCCATGTCTCTGGCTTGCATCAACTCGCACAGACCGGCGTGGTGAAGTATGGTCCCCCCACGTCCTGCACTGTGTGGGGAGGCCCTCATCTTGCAGTAGAAAGAGAAAAAAAGGATATGCATGTTATGAGAACTCGAGGGTACATTTATATTTTCGGTGACCTGTAAACCAAAATCAAATCGGGAAAACTAGTGCTGTACTGTACGTGCATTGCCATAATCTACAATGATCGTGTGATGCATCACTTGCTGTTGTACTATTGCCATGGTAATGTGTAACAGTAATTGTATAAATATTATACATTAATGATAGATTACAGCTCTTTGTCGATAAACTGCTGGATGAAGCCCTCCCCCGCGCCCTGTGGGAAATAGAGCAATATTAATACCAATATTGCAATTGTTCGTTAGTGTCACAGTAAGTGTAGATACGGTAATAGCGTAATGTTAATATCGCCGTAACATTACTCACACATTTAACACATTGGGGGGAACATGGTCACTGACAACATGGAACAGCTGACAAGCACGCAAATAAGCACAGCGAAGATGTATGCCGGGAATGACCCCAAGAATGCTTCGAGATTTAATTCCGACTGTTCAGAGTAAGTGTGCTTCGGCAGAACACGTCGCCAAAGTGACCTCGACATTTAAAACTCATTTAAAACTGCTTTTTGTGTTTAGTTTGGTGTCCTTTCACCCCCCCGCGCACCTCCGATTAGCACGGTTGACTACATACGGTGCGAAAGAAGTTGAACTTACATATTTAAGACCGAGTGGGGCAGCAACACCCGACACAATAGATATGGAGCAATGAGACCAGCTCGTGCAGAGAATCGAGATGTATTTTTTTATTTCCATATCAAGACCTTAAGGGATGGGGACAACTTGGGGAAGCCTTCATCCAGCAGTGGATAGATGATGGCTGCTGATGGTTATTAATTTACAGATCTCTGTGATGAAAGCATCCCCACACCATTTTGGCTTTGGGCGTAGTGTGGCCTATACGTTACGCTGAGCAGTGCCAATTTGGTGAGTAATAGTACGGCAATATATTACCAAGTACATTTAATAATATGTGGTAATACAGTATTCGCATTATTTTAACGTATGTTCTAGGAAAGAAAATATCTGAACTTTTTTCAGAAACTTCCTGTATTGGGATGCTTGCCCACAAAACCATTTTAACGAGTGTAAATTGTAACACGATAAAACGTTCTGATATATGACACCTTGTGTTTGTTATTAAGTTTTTGAGTATGCTATATATATCCCTGTTTCATATTTCTGTATTGTTACGGTCTGAATGTGTGATTATACTTTCATAAAATTGTACAGACAGTGGTTCTATTGTAAAAGTACATGGTGGTGTGTTCTTGATACACTTAAGACGCACAGGTTATTTGACAAACTAACTTACCGCTCACTCATTGCTGCGAGGCATTAGGTGGGACGCGAATGGCCAGACTATTTCGAACTCGGTCAGTAAACAACACTGCACTGCCCAGAAGCCCAATAGCATTCTTAGCTAAAAGCAATCTATAATAATGTCCTTTATGGCATTCCCATTATCCACACCTATTGCCCACTTCAAAGTAAACAGAGCAGAGAAAGAAAGGTTTATGATCCTCTGGTTATATAACAGCTGATAATGCCAGCAGCCCCTGGCACTTTCTTCCATGCGAGGTGAACGCCTGATGGGTAAAGTGATTAATCATTTGATGCGGGGGTCTGTGCACATTTCTAAGAATTATCAATGGTTAACATAACAACGTCAAGCTGCCGTTTGTGCATGTATCTGGTGCTAGTCCCCCCCCCCCGCATCATGCACTGTGTTGGCCTTAATATGTGCTCGCAAACAGCACCTGCCCCAACAGTGTGTTGAAGGGTAGGGGACAGTGTTGTCTTTGTACAATGTGTTGGAGTGAAAATACAATTGGGAGAAGGCCTCCCTTGGCCGTTGCATATGATCTGATTGTTTTCCTTTCTGATAAATAAAAAGTGGAATATTTGAATAGTTGATACCCTGGCGTTAATTTAATTTAACCTCAAAACAGGATGGTTGTTTTATTGTCTCACCCACACAGTATTTCCTCATCATGACTGTGCAAAGTGCAGATAAATACGTTTGTTATACGCCATACGATATTACTCAAGGCAATTATATACTTTTATGAGTTCCGTGTCATAATTGTCCATTTTATTTCACTCGTAAGTAAATGATTTCAATAGATGAATATGAACGTTTCATCAATACTATTGGTATCTGTCTTTCGTAACTCAAATAGAGCAACGCTCACATTAAAGCTTCTTTGAGCGTAATTGTATTGGCACAAACCATGAATGTCTGGCAGGGCTTACACCAATGGACAATGCCAAATCTCTCTTTTTAAATCTTGCCAAATCAAACAGAATTGTGCTTTTTTTACATTGTGTGCGTTACAGTTCCTTATCCAAAACTCTCTGTAAATACAGTATTTTTAGCTTTTGCCAATGCATGAACTTAACAAAAGTCGTTGCCTTTGGCCATTCGTTGGTGTTGAGGTTTTGTTCTCAAAAGGCCTCCCACCCATTCAAAGAGGCCACTACACCCACAGCCCGTAAGGTGTGCGTACCCATGTGTGTGCTCCCCACTCTCTACCCTCCATTCTGATTCCTCTGTCGCTTGCAAATGTTGTGTGGAAGGCACAGTTGGATCGATTGGAATGTATTTTTTATAGAGTACTGGGCTCGTTTCTTGATATTCGATTTCGATGATAAAATCAAGTGATTATTGTTACCAGTAGTCATGTATTCATTCACCCCTCTCTCCCCCCCGTAGTTTCAGTAAATTGTCACAATTTAGGGTGACTATGCTCTTCAATAATGATTTTTAAAAACTGACTTAATGGTTATTGGTTCTAATTTAGTTTGTCTTGATCGTACCGTTTTGGTAACTCCATTAGCCTCAACATACACACAGAAACACAATTCAATGTATTTATTATGAGAATAATAATTTACTTTTAATCAATGCACCGTTACGTTCCAAGGGACTAGTAAGTAAAACGGGGATATGCTGAGAACTGTATCAATGTTGGTTCTGTTCACACTTGCGTGCCTCCTTTAACCCCGTAGCAATCTGTCCTTCACCCCTGTCTAATTCCCTTTCTATGCATGCATTTCTCCTGTTTGTTTGTACCCTGACCTCTGTACCCACGCGTGTTCCTCAAATATCCCTTATCTTTGGCTCTAACTTGCTTTATAACGTCAGATGCTCTCTAAACTACATTTTGTCAACAGGTTGTGTACACACAACACACAGTGGCCATTCTCTCTTGCCTGTGGCTTGAAGAATGTCAACTTATGAGTTTGAGCTCTAAAATTACTTTGGTTTCTGTGAAATGGATCTCTTAAAATGATGTTTTGGAATTGTCGGTGTTCATTTCTTCACTTTGTGGTCTACGGTGTGGTCGGTGTTTCTGCAAAATCCCACTCGGGCTCTTTGTGACTTTCCACTCACGAAGGTGGGTTGGCAGATCTTCCACGTCTTCCTCTTCTCTTGTCCTGCTACACCGCAAGTCATATGTTCATCCAGTATCGGTCATGTGACGATGCCGTGGCCCGGTCTGTAGCCCCTGGTGAGAGGTCCTCCGAGGTGGACAACTCCTGGAGGTGCCAATGGTCCAAGACATGCTCGGTGCTCTCCGAGTTTCACCACAGTCGCATGGTTCACTGTCGTTAAGAGTAAGCCCCCATTTCCGCATGTTGACCCGTGCCCTGCCGGCCCCCATCCGAAGGCGATTTAAACATATCCAGGGTGGCCAATTTTTCATTGCGCCCAGCCCTAGATGTGGGGATTCAATTGAATGTGCAACCTGTTGACTGTTAAATGCTCACAGCTTGTGTTCTTGCCCACTTCTTTAGTGCAGTGGGGGCAATGGATCCGCTGCAATTTTATGTTTGTATTAAGGTTGGTGAGTCTGTGGATAGCTGCAGGTGTGAACCCATGAATATCTGAAATGCTGCCAGCGAATAATGGAATTTAATTACTTTTGTTTACCCAGGAAAGCCTCACGGAGTCTCGCGACTTTTTTTCAGGAGGGTCTTGCAAAGTTTTTGTATTAGGGATGATAATTACTTTGTATATTCCAATTGGGTCATTTTCCGGTGGCTTTTTGTGAGGTGGAATATTGTTCACTACTCAGTCCACGGTTTGAGATTGGTGGCCGCCGTTGCCACTGTGGATTATTCTTGATAGTCCATTGGTGTAGGAGACAACTGCAACACCCCTGCCCATCTAACCCCCCCACTCTGTCTTCAGTTCCAGGTGACCTGGGAAATCAGCTGGAGGCTCGTCTGGATAAGCCTTCTGTCGTCCACTACCTGTGCACAAAAAAGACCGACTACTACTTTACGCTGTGGCTCAACCTCGAGCTCCTCGTCCCGCTGGTGATCGACTGCTGGATCGACAACATGCGGTACATAGAGGGCCGATATGTCGCACTTCCATCAGTGAATCGTTTCTGATATATAAAATATATTTTTTATATTTTTTTTATATATTTTTTTTATATTTTTAAATTATTTTATTACTTCCCTTCTACGTGACTTTACCGAAAAAACCAAGAAGAAAAATATATTTCTTGTAACATTGGAATAAAATCATACACTGAGCCACCGAAAACGCCACCGAGTTTTTGTTTGCTCGCGTAACAAATAAAACGAATGTCTGCAACTAGGTGAGCTGTTACAGAATTGTTTTAATTGGGGGGGGGGGGTAGACAGGGGAAGAGAACTGTAGGAATGTAATCATTAAGATAATTTCATATTCTTGGTTCTCCTACGTGACTTTACCGAAAGAACCAAGAATATTAATCTCTGCAGTCACGAAAGCTTTAAATCGAAATTTAAGATAATTTCATTCAGCCATCGAATGATATGAGGAATCAAATCTCTTCAAAAGATTTTAGTGGTGAATTTTAAATAATACAAATAAAATGGCCTTTATTTGCCCAGGAGAGGCTTACTGAAAGTCAAAGCGTCGTTTCAGGAGGGTCTCGCACTGAGACATTTTACCAATTTAGTTCATTAATCGAGCGTTTGGTGTGTGGGAGTACGCATGTGGGAATAACGCCTAAAGCTCCTCACAGATAGATTCACGAATCCATTTCTTTCCTGCAATCTCCTGGTCCCACCCCGTAACCAAATCTTACAACACTTGGTATTTCCAAGCGGTCTCCTATCCATGTATGAGCCAGATTAAATTTTCCTTAGTGGCTGAGATTGTATATAATTGGAGCTATTCAGTCTGATTTGGTCATAAGAATGAATGCTGATGAATAGACAGAATTGTCTGATGCACATGACAATCTTACAATGGTTTTTTTTTCTGTCTTAGAGGAAGATATTTTTCTTGAAAAAATTAATTGAGTGTTCAATTTAACATTTGTGAAATTTCATCCTTGGCATCTTTAGCAATTCGCCTATTCATATAGTTAACTTTAAAGGACCTTAAGTCTGTCACCACTAGGCTAGCCAATAAATAGCGATATGTGTGAAGTTTAGCCCTGTTGCATAAGATATTGTGGTCAACATCTGCTTTCAATAATGCAAGGCAATTGAGAAACAGGATATTGCTTTAAGTATCCCTACCACGTCAGCCGGGAAATAACCAAACGACAAAACGCTGGTGACATTTCGTAAGGTTTTATTTATTTTTTTCCCAGGAAATGCAGCCCCGGACAAAACAAGTAGGCATTGGAGATCCGTATTATCTATGCTGCTTGTCCTACACTGTCCAACATGATTTTGAAGCATCAATAATAAGGACCTTAAATTGAATTTCAAGTGCGCCGCCATAGCACTCACGACTTATAAGCTGTGTGGCTAGTGTACATTTTAATTCGTCGCTGCAGTGGCATAACTGCTTAAATATAGCTTATAAATAATTTTATCCCATCTCTGACGTAACTTCACATGCCTTCAACATGACCTAAGTGTGTATTCGCGAAATAAGAACGATCTTATGCTTTTGTTTCGTTGTGACATTCTTTGAGAACCATTAAACAAGCCCACGCGACTAGTTTACAGTGATGCTGGTTGTGACTACAGTGTGTTACTGAGCACGATTTGATGTTGAAGATCATAACACGTGTTTTTACCGAAGTGGGCATTGGACTTCCTTTGCCTGTGGTGAACATGCAAAACAAACGCTGATAATTTGTGCATTGTCTTTTAAACTGATTTGCCTACGCTAGAGACAGCCTTCTTTATGGCCTTGTCTCACCAGTGTCAGACCACAGAACGACACAAAAAGCCGAACAGTACAAAGACAGTGCACGTATCAGAGCATTTATAGCTCAGGGTGAGCGGCTATGTATCATGGGACCTTTTTGCCAGTAACAAAGTATGATTATACATTAGAATAGGTTTTACCCCTTTCTGGCAATAGAACAGGTGTTAAGATGTTCAAACACCACAGAGATCCCATGATATTGCTGCTCACCCCGAGCTATAAGTGCTCTGATACGTGCATTGTCTCTGTACCGTTTGCCTTTTTGCGTCGTTCTGCGGTCTGACACTGGTGAGTCGAGGCCATATAAAGAAGGCTGTCTCTGGCGTAAGCCAATCCGTTTCAAAGGCAATGCATAGATTATCACAGTGTGTGTGCGTGTTCTCAACAAGTATGTGCAAGACTTGATTACTTGCATCTACCACCTGCTGTATTGCCAGAAAGAGTAAAACCTATTATTACACTGGTCAACACACTTTTTCTGGCATAAGGTATTCCAACGTTTGTAAGGTAATTTTGGGGTGCTGATTCCAAATCTGGCATCAGTTTTTGTCTATCACATCAGGTTTTTGAGATATCAAATATTGCATTTTCAATAAAAACTGCAGAAGAAAAATATATAAATAAATGTGGATATCTACATGAAATGATATTATAAACACACTATCCTAAAAATACAGCACCATATTTTAACACTAAAGCAGTCACTGACTCGCAACAACTTGCAATCATAAGTGACAGAGTTAATTTCGGGTAAAATCAATGAAAATGGGGTATGTTGATAGCATAAAAATGAGATGTGATAGAGCAAATCTGAGATCAGATTTGCAATCAGCACCCTGAAATTAGTCTAAAACAGTTGCAAAAGTCCAGGCCAGAATTTTTTGTTGTTGTTGACCAGTGTTATTTTTCATTCCTTTGTTCCAACTTCGTGTTTGTCTGGCAACTTCTGCTTCTGATGCTTTCGAACAAAAACCTCCGATCTATTTTTTTCTGGGGGGGGGTTTCCAATAGAGATAAGAGTGCAGATGTTTTTGGCTTAGCACATTTTTGTTCTTGCCTTTGTTAATAGGTCCGGCCTGACTCCCTCCCTCCCTCCCCGGGGGGGGGGTAATGAATGTGAATAAATGTTCCCGTTGTAAGTGCTGTCGATGCTTGAAACTTATTTCCAAAGAAATATTTAGGAAAATATCAACAAGTGTGTGTGCCCAACTAAACCAATCAATTGACTGGCAAATTTATCCCGTGTGATCTGTTGACAACAGAGCAGTTAAACGCAATGCAATAAAATGTAAGACTATTTTACGATGAACAGGAGTGTTAATGGGATGTCTTGGCATACTGATTATCTTTTTTTCACGATGCGCACGTGCTTTTATAACTCGGGGCACGTGATATGTCACTTATCTGCCGGGTTGTAAATGTCGGAATTTCAGAATTTGTCCAAGTAATTATATCTTTTGCAAGTTTGGGTTTATTGTGGCGGTTGAGACATTGCAAGGAGAAACCTTGAACCGATGTGACTTGTTATCTACGGCTACTTTATAATTTGTATTTTTCCCCAGTTTTTCCCCCAAATGTGCTATCTGAGTCACGTCATGAGATTGAAGAATTCACTCTGATATTTCTTAGAGCAGTTGCAACGCCTGAGTGTTATAGAACAGCCCACGGAAGTGAATATCGCAGTGTCCACCTCCCTTTAAGCGATCTCTGCTCCCAATAGAGGCTGGCAGAACATCCCCATCCGCTTTGCCATATGAGAGACCTCTTCTTCGAATGGTAGTAAAACCAAATAGTTTTTAATGGTCAGGAGCTAGAACTGAGCTCAAATAAGTGCAAAACCCAATCCAAATCTTAAGGACAGTGCATATCATTATCAGAGTTGTTTCTTTTTGTTTGCATTTTGACTGCTTGTGTTGTGGTTATTGTAAACATGATGCCTTGTATAAAGGTGTCAGTTTTTGTACCAGTTGAAAGGGTAAAAACCTATTACTACAAATGTAATGTGTTGGGTTTTTTTTATATTCAGTCTGGCAACCGGGTGAGAACTCCCTACACTTGAGAACCCAGGTTCAATCGCAGTCGGATGCCTATATTTGAAACCAGGATGTCAGTCGTGCCAGTTGAGTGGCTCCGTCTTGTTTGTGTGGCTACTCACTGTCTGGGTGTGTTGCTACCCGGTGCAGGCTGGAGTATAACCTGACAACTCGCACCACATCCAGCCCCAACGGGGTCCAAGTGCGAGTTCCCGACTTTGGAAAAACATTCCCGGTGGAATTCCTGGATCCCAGCAACGTGTCCGTTGGTAAGCATACGTCTGAATGCTTTAACTCACTTTAATCTCGTGATCATAATTTTTCCGTGAAGTATAAACAACCGTTTCTGGATGCTTGGTCAGGCGGTTTGTGGGTTCCTGTGTGAAATTGTGTTGTGTTAATCGGCAGAGTGTACATGTACAAAATTCTATTTGCTGGGTCAGCGATTTCTGGCTTTGTGCCGCATACCTGGTAACGTTCGTCTTGCTCTATCATACAACGTTCTTTTGTTGTTGGGGGGAGGGGGGGTTCGGGAAACATCGCCTCGAGTATTTTTAGAGTGTCGTCTCGTAGAGGCAGGAGAACAACACACGTTTTGATGGAATGAAAATGCCTTTGTCAGCAAAACAAGCTCAGAAATATTCGCATGCATATTTGTAAACTAAAACAAGCTTGCGCATGCACTATACTACACACACGCAGCCTTTCATCACCGGTGAAAATGTCCTCAAGTGGCGTAGGTCATCAGGGTTGTTTGACCATACTTCACCACGATGGTCAGATCGGGTTGGTGAAGGGGGGGGGGGATTTTAGTGGTCCAACCGCTACACTGCAATTCCAAAACGAAAAGCTCTTCAGGTAAAGGGGAGTGTGATGATTGGGGGGTCAGCACCCACTTCATCTCAACTGGTTGATGGAAAACCTCACAGTGCTGGCCCTGGTTGCACAAGGGGAGGGGAATGGTGGAAATCTTGAAGGAGTTTACGATGTCCATATTTGGGTTTCATCCCAGGTAGGCGTGTAACATTGCTTAGGTTCGTATATTGCGATAGATGCTTACACCCATGCACGCATGGAATATTGCGTGTCGGAATATTTTATTTAATAAGTCGTGTAAATTATGTGTAAACGCTATGCTAATATGATCATTTATATCAATGGCAGCAAAAAAAAACTCTGAATGAGACACGTTGAAGAATATTACAGATCAGACGATAAAAACGAGAAAAATACGTTGATTCTTCAATCGAGTTGTGATTCACAATTTTGGAAATTCATCGATGCATTGGTGGATCTCATGTAAATTGGTGCACATGCCTGCTGATCACAATAAATAATTTGCATTTATGCTAAAAAGGTTGAATGAAAAAGATATCTCATTCCTCTTTAACAAAATTAAAAACACATGCCAATCGACGCTACAACCTTGCCTCATGAAGGCAGGAAACCCAGCCCCCTTACAAGCCACGCCCACCGTGATAAGGCTGATGATTTTTCGATTTAAAGCTTTCGTGACTGCAGGGATTCATCTTCTTGGTTCTTTCTGTAAAGTCACGTGACTTTACCGAAAGAACCAAGAAGAAGGCTGATGATGCCGATGACATCACCAAGCCCCGTAATAACGGCACACATGGGAATAAGGGGTGAGAATCATTTTCGCTCTGTCGGATTAAATTTCGATTTAAAGCTTTCGTGACTGCAGGGATTCATCTTCTTGGTTCTTTCGGTAAAGTCACGTAGAAAGGAAATAATAAAAATATAACAATAAAATACAATTCCCACGACGTTTCGGCCACAACGCAAGCAGCCGTCCTCAGGTGAAGAGCAGGTCTGTCGGAAAGACAGCGTCTGAATGAACACAACCAAGCTTGGCAGCGAATATTTAAGCTGGGTTAGAGGAGGAAGTGCGCCTTGACAAAGGAATTTGCATATCAACAGAGGAATTTAGCATATTTATGGAAAAATGCAGATATGGGATTAGTCACTACTTGTGTAATGCGTAGATGGTGGGGAGGGCCTCATAGTCATATTATACCCGTGCATTATGAGTCTGTCCGATTATTTACGCTAATCTATCCAATTACCCTTCAAGAGTTAATCGATTACCTAACCAACCGGGGAGACGAGCTCCGGTGTCGACGTCATTCGAGTGGATGCCAAGCGCGCGTGCCCTGTGCTGTTGCCGCACAGGAAGCTACTTCCACACGCTGGTGGAAGCCATGGAGGGATGGGGCTACAAGAGAAACCAGGACATTCGTGGGGCCCCCTATGACTGGAGAAAAGCCCCCAGTGAGTGGCGCCCACTCATCCCGCCCCCCCCCACTTCCCAACGAACGGAGTTTTCACATTTTTTTCTGTGCAGATGCTGCAGCCTGCAATCCTTCCTTGAACTGCCTTGTAGTTCTTTACATATGTATGTCAAGACTTCTTTCACAACGTACGTGAACCAACTGTGCTAATCATCGCAGGTGTTGCTTGTGGTGAAGTCCATTGCAACAGGGGGGGGAACAAAGTCAAGTCTCGTGCATGATGGAGTTTAAAAGATGGTTACGGCCAAATAAAATTGCCATCGGCCGTCATGTAGATAGGTGTGAGGGCTATGTCCCGGATCATCCAAAACTAATTTCAAGCTTCATTTGTGAGTAACAAGGCTTTATAGTATTTCTTTCAGCAATGCTGTAGCTGTCACTGCGGCATTGCGTACGTACTACATAATAAATAAGTTAATATTACAGCCTTTTAGCAATTTATAGCTGCAAGTAGACCTCCAAAATTCTGTGTCGGTCATGGTAAGGGTTCGTGCGACCTTAACCGTTGACGAAGGGAGGAGGACCCAACGAATTAGTTTGGATCTTCTCACAACTGATATTATTACCTGTGGCACGGAGTCAAACTCAGGTCTCGGGTTAACGGTGCAGTTCGCTAACCGCCGTGCTGACCAATGCACTTTTATCTTGTGCAATAACAACGGCACTCTTTCCCTTGCGTCCGCCACCCTATCCGCATCGTCCGGTGCCGCAGATGAGAACGGGGAGTACTTGGTGAATCTGAAGAACATGATCGAGGAGATGTACGCCACCTACTGGTCACCCGTCGTCCTGGTGGCTCACAGCATGGGCAACCCTTACATGCGCTACTTCCTCGGACAGCAGAGCCAGGCGTGGAAGGACAAGTTCATCCACAGCTACGTGGCGCTGGGGCCACCCTGGGGCGGTGCCGCCAAGACGCTCCGCGTGCTCACGTCCGGTGTGTGACCGCTGCCCCCACGACCCCCTTGGAGTGGGCGATGGGACCCATTTGCTTGTTTCAGGTTTTAGTGTTTTAGTTGATGTGTGGCGATCTGGAGGGATGCTGCCATGGTACGTAGCCAACCGTGCTAATTGGAGGTAATGGTTTGCAGCACACTGCACTTGCGGTGCAGAGGTTGCCGGTTCGATCTCCCAGCGTGACAGTTGAATCAATCGTTAGTTTCTTAAATCCCCCCCGCCACCGCCGCTTCTGTCCATCCATCAGTGTGAATGGGTACGCCACATTTAATAAATTGGCAGGTGGCGTATGATGGCTCTAAGTGTGGATAATCCCACCTCTCCCAAGGAAGAGTAGGCCAAAATGCCCACGAGGAAGCTGTCTGGAGTGCCCTTTAGTAGGGGAGGCCCTTTTGTGAGTGGTCTCATGAGCAAACAATTAAAGGGCCTTGTGTGGAGGGTCTGGTTTTGTAAATCCTTACACTCCACACTGCCCTACCCGATGGCGCGTGTAAACGAAGCACACAAGTGTACCCGTGATAAACTGCCTCGAGCAGTACATTTATTGCGACACCTTTATAAAGCGTGACTGACGTACAGGCTGCGCCCACGCCTGGTTAAGCTGGCATCCAAAACTTAACGGCGCGGTACAAAACCCGAGTTTCGCATCGTAACACTGAACCTTCTTCTTTGTCGCGCACAAACAGGAGACAATAACGGCATCCCCGTGATCAGCACGCTCAAGATCCGCGCTCAGCAGCGAACGGCCGTGTCCACCAGCTGGCTGCTGCCCTACAACACCTCGTGGCCTCCCGACAAAGTGCTGGTGTCCACGCCCAAGCGCAACTACACCAACCGTGACTACCGCGACTTCTACAACGACATCGGCTACCCCGAGGGATGGCTCATGCGCCAGGACACGGAGTCCTACTTGTACGGGCAGCCCCTGCCAGGTGAGGAGACGGCGGGGAGATTTATGAGAACTGATTTGATTGCAACGTTTGTTTACCCAGGAAGCTTTCCAAATCTCAAGACACTTTTGTTACGAGAGGGTCCTGCTAAGTTTTCGCGAAAAGAGGCAGCGGTTTCCATGTCAGTTTTCGACTGAGTTTTAAAATGTGGCAGACGTCTCCGGCACATGTGACCTTTTTTTTTCCAAAATAATCTGACAAGATTTTTTGTTTCATTATTATAAAAAATTTGCTCGACACATGAACAAAGACCCAAAGCAGGAACGTTGGGCGAATCTCACAATTTTTACGTCCCGGCGTGAAGCAAATAGTGCTCACTTTTTTTGACACGGGTAACACAGCCGGGGAGTATTAACCCCGGTGGCTATGGGCTTGAACCGCGATCCTCTGCAACGAGCGGCAAACGCGGCTACCCCCTCAGCCGTGTTGTCGTGTCACCGCCTGCGGTCTTCGGAGAGGGAACTTTCCGTCACTGCGAGTTGTGAGTACGGACACAACATCCCCTGATGTGCGCGGGGTTGATGTTATACTTATTTATTTGTTTGAAAAATGTTAAGCTAACTGCTATTGCACCGTGAGCCCAGCCCACATTGCGCAGTGACCCCAAGTTCAGTTTCCAACCGCAGCTCACATTGTTGGCGAGGTTGCAGCTTCACCCATTGCTGTCAAAAGCAACCCCATGGCTGGCACAGAATCGAGAGGCCTTCATCTAGCAATAGATTAACAACATTGTAAATTGGTATTTACTTAATAATGGCTATAACTTTGTACAGCGTTGTGTGATGCAAATTGCATGAATAACGCGATAATAAACTGAAATTATGATTATTAAGAATCAATCTTTATTTATCTTGTTTCAGGCATATACTTTACCAAATTAATATATAAATAAATGCCACTCTTGTTTAAGTTCTGATATATTTTTTTAAGATTTACCTTGAGACTATAGATAGCAGGGGTGTGTAACGATGCATCAATTCAACGATGAATAATGATTACTAACGAACAATTAACTTGCAGCATTATATCAATCCGCCGCTGAACAAAGTCTGCTCCACACTATTGGTCATATAAATAAAGTCCAGCAGTGGATCATGGCTCCCCTGTGCTGCCCAAGACGTAGCATCGCAGCAGCCTATAGCAACTTGCAGTGCACATTGGTCATCCATCGAAGCACTATCCAGGCAAGCCACGAGATGGTGTCAGGAGAGAGCTTGTGTAGTTTCGCTCTTCCTCTGCCTTTGAAGGAGCGAAGACTAACTAACAGTGGTTTACCGTACGGTCCATAGTTTGGGTTGCGTGGCCACAATTGCACGCTCTGGCTCGTCTTCAATTTTCCATTCATGAAGGATGTGGGGCCGCTCAGAAAATGACGAAGCCAGTGATAATGACCTAAATAAAAAGAACACATTCCCTTCTGTGTGTGTGTTATCCCATCCCGTGTGTGTGCGGTTAGCGCTTTGCGCTACGAACCCGACAACCCGGGTTCGATCCCGGCTCACCCACCAACACCAGTGACGATTATCTGAACCGGTCCTGGGCCTCCCCTAGATCAACTCGGCCTCAAATAAGTACCTGGGTGAGGTGTGTAAACGTCGCCACTCGGGAGACAAAGGCGGCCGGGCGTGGTACTGGCCACCAACCCCCTCATGTGCCATGCCGTCCTTCATAGGTGTTATTCGCGAACAGCACTTGCCCCAACAGTCTGTTAAGCCTATACTGGGGATCTTTGTCTTTGTGTGCGCGTGCGTCCTTGCGGCGGTTTGCCCCGCCCCGCTCGATTGTGCGCAGGCGTGCCGGTGCACTGCCTCTATGGCACGGGCGTGGCCACCCCGGACTCGTTCGTGTACGACAAGTCGTTCCCGGACCACGACCCCACGCGCGTCATCACGACGGACGGCGACGGCACGGTGAGCTTGGCCAGCGCGCTGCTCTGCCGGGAGTGGGCCGGCCGCCAGCCACAGCCCGTCCTGCTGAGAGAGCTGCCCGGCGCGGAACACGTGAGCATGCTCTCCCGCGCGGACGTCATCCAGTACATCAAGGGCGTCATCTTTCGTCACCCGTAAAGGGAGCGGAGCTCTCCCGCAAAGTGGCACGGGCGGAGAACAACGATGTTTGGCGTGGTGGAAATCTGAAAGTATCTGCGGTCGCGTGCGTGCATCGAAGCCAGCAGCAACGATCGCCGTGGTTTTCAGCGTCGCGCATCTCACAAGTAGTTTCGCAGAAGTTGTAGCCACTCCGTTTGCGAGAAAGACTTACAATGACGTCATGCTAATTTGCAGCTTGCAAAACAAATTCTGCTTACATTTTTTTCAGCCGTTCCATGGTACTGTGACTTTATTTTCTAAATTTTTTACAAAAGTTTTCCCAAGTATTATTAATACTTGACATTTTTGATGTAACCATACTAATATGTTTGATCTTTTTCATTTACTGTCCATCACAAGTTACATTAACCATACTGTGATTCCAATTTGACCATTATAATTCTGTGCCAAGTTATACGCCGCTTCATGCCCATTATCGTAGGTATAATTCTCTTCCAATATTTTGTTACTGCAAATAACTAAAAAAAAAATTTAAGCCAGGCCTATTTAAGCAGGGCATTGTAATCGGATAATATTCCTCGATACAGACCGCTCATTTCCTCATCTCCTTTTAGTTGGGAGGGAAAAAAAAATGTCGACTTTACACGGACCCTCAACAAAAACTGAAGCAGGTGAAAAAAGAATAACCTTGGAGTGCAGACTTCTGCCTGGGAACTGGCACAGGAGAACAGAAGCCTGCTCTGATGCAAGACAAAGCAGCAGCCTCGTTCATTCACAACCAGAGCGGGGGGGGGCATGGGGTGGGTGGGTGGTCAACGCATAGCAAGGGAGACAGCGGAAGTCCCCCCCCCCCCTCCACCGCTAGCTGCTGGTGTTTCCAGAACGGACAAGCAGGTGCAAGTGCTAGCCAATGCAACAACCGCGTGGTGCTTCTGTAAATTCGTAGCGAGCGACGGCGTTTCGGCAGCTTGCGGTGCAGCCTGCAGTTTTACGAGCCGCTTAGCGTTTTGTGAGGTTTTTTTTTGCGTATGAAAAGGCCTATTTTTTGCCCATTTTTCTAGAAGGTGCCTATGGAAAGATATGGGGGGAGGGCGAAATGACAGTGCTTTTGGTTACTTCAAAGAGACCTACAGGGTTAACCGGTTGACACCAGGAGGAGAGAGTGAGAGAGAGACCCCGCACTGTGATGAGGTGGGTGGGTTGTCATTTTCTGGTGGCTGCTCAACTTGCTACTCCGGTGGCTGATTGGGAGTCGTGAGAAAATTGACATTACGCACCATTGCGAGCACACAAATTTACACGCCGCGTAGGTGCCCTCAGGAAATGCATGGTTTTGAAAAATTAAAAGTGCGGTAAATTAAATACTACAAATGAAATTGGATTTTTTTTTTTCAGCCACTCGTGTCCAGGGGTGCAAAGAACAGTTTTCAGGAAAGTGTGGACATTTTGGTAAACGTGTGAGAAAAGTGCCAAATGTCACTCGAAATATTGCGGGCTTGGACCGTTTTGGGGACTGTTTTAAGATGCCGTCGGTCTCTCTGAAGTAGCAACGGTGAGCAGAGAAACCCACGCTCGAGTGCTGCAGTTCGTCGCAATGTCGCCGCGAATTTAACCCGAGTCCTACGCACAAAGTTCATAGTTGCTTGGCAAGAACAACCCCCGTGGTCTCCTAACACATGCCTACACACAAAAAGCACAGTTTTGTGCATGTTTACAGAATGCCGAGTTTTTAAATGTGTCCACCCGCTTACCAATTGTTAACGATTAACTGATCTCAATGATAAGAGACATTTCAATACTTTGAGAACGGTGATAAGGGACACTGACAAAGTTGATAATCGTGTAAATTGCATTTCTCCCCCCCCCCCTCTGTCTATTCCTTTTTTTTACCCCAAAAAATATTTGTTCTTGTATGCATTTACATATGTATGTTGAACTTCTTTCGCACCGTACATAGCTAACCATTGCTAAACGTAGGTGTAGGGGGTGGGGGATGGACAACAAACTAAACACAAAAATATTGTTCTGCTCGTGCTATAGCTCTCTCATGTCACCATACAAAGTGTCTATATCGGATGTCATGCAGAGCTTTGTACAACCCCTTCTCTTGGGAGGACAGCTCATTGAAGTGGATATCACAAAACTACATCCCGACATTCCCTTGTTCACGTGACCTCTAGGCTAGTAGGGGAGGGGGGGGCAGCACTTCCCTACACCCACTCTGCCGTAGAGAATAATGTGTTCTTAACATGACGGCCAAACAGTCATTTTATTGCAATTACACGTTCACCTATTTTTTTGCACGTTCACAGTTAGATCACAACGACATGCAACGTGTAATGACATGCGGCGTGATGTAGCCCAATTGTGATCTATAAGGATGCCTGCTTATTGCCATTAATATGAACGTTGGTAATTTACTTATGTTTGTCGGTTTTATTTTATTTCATACATGTGTAATTAATGTCCACAATGGACACATCTACAGTTATATCCACAGTAATTACATTTCCTCCGAGAAATTGCAATTTGAATGCATTTGCCCACCTCTGCCCCACATGGTGTTGGTTGGTTGGTTGGGTGTTTTACAGACTTGTATCACCCTGCCCATATTATACGGCCCATTGACTCTGGCCGTGACTCCAGCGGCGTGGCGTGAGCGACTCGGTCGATGGGCAAGCCCAGGCCAGTGGGTGGCGTGGGTACAATGGTCTGCAGGATGAGGAACAGGTGACGGGGAGTAATGATCATTCTCAGGGTCAAACATAAACAGCTGCTATAACCGGTTTCCTCTTTGATGTTTTGAGTTGGTCTTGTGCGTTAGGGTTTTTTTGCTTGTGGAGGCGTTTGCACAGTATTGTGGAAGGGTTGTGGGGTCAGTGTTTGTTGATTAAACGGATTTATAATGTTTACTTTTATATCCATAATAGAGGTTTTTGGGTTAGATCGCGTAAATATAGAAATGTGCCGTTAAAACCCGCCACCACCCGACACAGCCAACTAGTAAGGGTTGTCACGTAAACAGAACGTGGCCAATTCGTCACTAGTACAGCACACCGGTGTGTTGGAGAGCCAGGCCACAACATTTACACTTACAAATGTTGGCTGTGTCAGGTGGTGGCGGGTTTTAACGACACATTTATACATTTACGCGATCTAACCCAAAAACCTCTATTATGGATGATATTGGTCGCGAAAGCCTACGTGTTTAATTTTTACTTTTGTTCGCAAAGTAATTGTTTCGGGTCGGTTTGTCATCTTTAACAAATTCGTAGTATGAGGAGCTGACAACGTTGTGAAGTGCAAAGTGTAGCAGGGTTCATGAAAAACTCAGGCCAATCGGTCGCTTTGTAAGATAATTGTGTTGCGCCATTTGACCAAGTGTGAGAAATATCATTGTCAGTTCAGTGTCGGTTTACTAGCAACCAATCTTCATAAGCTAAAGAGTGACTTTAAGGTTTGTTTGTTTTTTTTCACCTGGAAGCCTATGCCCTGTATAGAAGGGCACACGTAGCCACGTGTGCCTCGTTGCAGTTGCATCGTCTGCACAGGAGATAGTTGTGCCACCACCTGTGCCCATCATTGCCCCTCTCGAAATAAAACGGCGTTCCCAGAGTGTTTGCCACCGCTGTGGATGCAAGTGGTGCACGCACACCAGCACTCTTCGCAGCTCGTGAAAGAGCTCCATGCTCCTGTTCAATTCCAGGTTTAAGACCGCCTCGATATACTCTTTCAACGTATTGGTTCTTTCGGTAAAGTCACGTAGAATGGAAGTAATACAATAATAAAAATGAAACATAAAATATTTTTCTTATTGTATTACTTCCATTCTACGTGACTTTATCAAAAGAACCAAGAAGATGAATCCCTGCAGTCTTGAAAGTTTTAAATCGAAATACTCCTTCAAATTAACGTTCCCACTGTTTCTCTATGGCCTCGTGAGATGTGGTCGCATTTAAATGCTGCTATGTAAATCCAAATTGCATTGTAAAGATTTGTATGACCTTAAAATATGCGATGGTCGATCGCTATGATAATTTGGCCTCGATGCATTACTAGCCTTTGCTTAATTTACAATGAGAGGAAGGCCATGTTATTTATTTTGTCAGGAAATGTTTGTTGCATGTTTTTTTCAATCCCTGCTTGCTAATGCAATGGAACTCTATACACCCCACTAACAAAAGCATTGAACTGTAAAATTTAATTAGAATGTAAATTTTGCAAAAGTGGGCTGTCGGATACGAGCTTTGGTATTATTACCTCATATCTTGAACACGTTTCTCTGTTTTACTTTACGGAGGTAACGGACAGCGGTGGCGTGTGAAGGCTGCTGCGTTAATGCACGGGCTCGTTGTTTCGTCTGATTCGTCAGTTGTAGCGGAGTAACTAACGTCGGTGCTTTGGGCCTACTTCATGCCTTGGCGTGATGCGAATTATATTGTCACCACCGCAGGATTTTATTTCAGAAGTGTCCGCACACGATTACAGACGATTGTTTCAAAAAGTAACGTTCCAGTTAATACATTTCATATATATATACACTCGAAGAAACAGCAAGATTTGGCAGAGGAAATGCTAAGTTGTGTTACATCAACAGATAATGGCGTTATCCATGACGAGGACTTCTCTTAGTTGCTTACATAGTGTTGTATTAGTTTGCTGTGACAAAGCCTAACCATATTTAAGATTGTGTCATGCTCGGGCAAATGAACACCGTTTCGTTAATGTCGTTATTCGTTTTAAAAACACAAAGTCAAACGGTCGGCCACATTCACTATGGGACAATAGTCGCTGTCCCGATGTCGCTTTCCAAAAGTCTCGTTAGCAGCAGTGCACTTTATTTTCCAGGACGGACACGACACGTGATTGATTGATTGACTGGCTTTCTGGGCACGGGCTCGCTGTGGACACGGCGATCGCTTTCAATCAGCTCCTTGCCGACCTGCTAATGTCAATGAAAAACCTTTAGGTGTGTAGGGGGTCAAGGGGTTTATTCAGTCTTAGGTTTACATGGCTTTCTTGGGCTGCCAGGTGGGGGTGCCGCTCTGTGAGCCCCTTGCCACTTCTCGTCGTGGTGTTCGCGGCGAACGCACGTGCCGCGCCTCTCGCTTTCTGTCGATTCCTCGCGCACAAAAGGTCGGAGGGGATTCCGCGGCAGTGCGCGAGGGTGACGACGAGAGTGGCGGGGCTTGGTGAAAGATCGCGCCTCCGATGGGCACGGTTGGCCATGTACGGTGCGAAAAGGGTTCTTCACACCGCTGATGCGTGACCACAAGGGGGCGGCATGGTACCGTGCGCGTTCATCAGTACGCCTTTTCAGACATTTGGATTACGCCAGTGGCAGTCAAGGGAAGCAACCCTGCACACTTTGTCAGCCTTCCTTGTTTCACTGGTAACCAGATATTGCTCGTTTTTATTTGTCATTGAGCGTTATACTTTTTCAAATTCATTTGCAGCGCAAATCGAGTTTCCGTACAAAAATATGGCTTCTGTGGCCCCATTGCAAAGGTTCCCCGTGAAAGTGTCAAGCTAAGCTGATCTAAAATATGTTTTATTTTACCAGGTAAGGCCCACTGAGCTGAGCTATACGGCCCTTTTTCAGAAGCGACCTGGCCACAAATGATAGCTAAACTAAGTGACTTATCACACGGAAATGTATTAGCAGACATAATATAAACGCATGTTTCTAACTGTAGAGGGAAACACTGGAGGACCTGGAGAAAAATCCACGTGATGACGTGGGGGGGAGAGACATCGCAAACTCCCAAATATACAGCAGCGTCAGGGCTGGGATTGAACCCACGACCTCCTGTATACCAGGCGAGGCAGTTAATATCGCCGCCATGATTTTCTGTGGCCCCACATCACGTGGCTGGGTTTTTTGTTACTCTGGACAAATCTTTGCCACCAGTTCATATTGCAGACGAGTGAGTGCCAGATAAAGTTTAAAAAAAACATCTTATCTACCCATGGAGGCCTCAAAGTAGCATAATATATATATTTTTTACGTCTTGTTTTTCTCGAGATATTTCCCCAATGCGTTTCTGGAGTATGATCCAACAAACCCCCACCCCCTCCGTCGCTTTACACATTTCTCTTGAAATGTTTAAACCGATTGCTATTGCCAGTCGGCCACACTCTTGGTTACCCCATCAGAGCGGTGGATTCGCACGGAAACGGATGTGGACTCGAGTTTAACGATCACTTATTTTCAATTGTGAATGCGGTCATCTGTGGAAGTGCATTACTCTACACGTGTAGCAAGCAGGCGTTGCGCCGTGTTCGGACGATTTTAAACAGAGGCTGTAAAGAGGCAGTGCGGCAATGAAATCTGTACAGTTTATTTATATGCGCGTGTCTGTGTAGTGATGATGAGCGCCTCATGTCATGTGATCTACAATCTTTGCCCGGGCATAATAATACGTAATGTCCACTCGTGCCGCTTTTCAAACGTGATGAGCCTTTTAGATGTACTCATTGCGACGATGACGACAATGATGTTGATGATGATGTTGATGATGATGTCACACTGGATCCATGGTTTCTAACTTGAGACCGCCACATCTCGGGGAACGGTGATGAGAATCTTGTAAACACGGAGCGCACAATGCGGAAGGGGGCCCCGCTTGTTCGCACTATTATTATTACGAAAGGCGAGTCTCTAACGCACCCGATGTAAGTGAATGTGCTGCCTCGGTTGTGGAATAACATTGTTGACTGTTGAGTGTGCTGTGCCTTGACGCGATTTTCAGGCTGTCACGATCGTCGTTACCTTTTCTCACTGGGTTTCCACCCATGATGAGAAATTTCTTCACTTTTAAGAATAAAAAAAAATCTATTCTCATTTGCTGCGTCCTGAAGTGCATTTTTACAGCTTCTTTGTCAATTCGATCGTCGAAGTGCCACACCCCCCCCCCCCCCCGCAAATGCTGGTAACAGCCGTGGATATTTTACCATACTTCACCACACTGGTCAGTGCAGGTGGGGGCAGAACTGCTTCAGATAAAGCTTGCTGCTGATTTTTACAATGCGGCATGCTAACCACTGTGCCACCACTCCCCACCTCGCACAACTGCATTGGAGAAGAAAATATATACCGTACATGTAAATATGTTCTGGCTTTGTAATCGTATTTTGGAAGGAGGATTATGCTATCCATTCTTTTGATGTTTGTTTGGTCTGGTGTCCTTCCCTTGCAGCTCTCGACTAGCACGGTTGGCTACGTACGATGCGAATGACGTTCAACACACGCGCACGCGTGTGCATACATTTTCCAAAGCCCTTTTTATACTTGTACAAAAACGACAGTATTCAATTTAAATTAAAAAGGGGGTTATTGTTAAACCCATTGTGTTTGTCCAGTCTACCTGGTTTCCATTAAATTTCGATTTAAAGCTTTCGTGACTGCAGGGATTCGTCTTCTTGGTTCTTTCGGTAAAGTCACGTAGAAGGTTTCCATTGTTTACCCAAGTCAAACGGATCCGGCCGGTGGCTTTGTTGCTTAGGAATGAATGGTGACAGTATTTACCAACAAGTTAAACGTTATCCAGTTTCAACTACGGACGAACGAGTCAAGATATATACAGTGCAGGCCGCTGTGTTCGGAATTGCGGCGGGCGGATATCGCGCGTGGTTTGAGCCGTTGTGTTGTGATTGGAGTCCATTAAAACGTTGTTCTTGCTTAAATGTTCCCCGTCATTCCAGGTTGTGTGCTCCTGTTCGGAAACCCTTGGAGCTCCCCGGTGCATCGTACTCACTACCCCAGATGGGCAGAGAACGGCCCCCCACAATGGGATTTGCATGCGGAGTCGTTGAAATGAAGACCTCCCGTTATCACGACAATAATAACACCCCCTTTTACATTCTCAAAGGTGGAGTTTAGCCGCAGAAGTAAGTGGCAAGTACAAATCTTTAATGCGACGGGTGTTACTTTTTTTGGTGCACTCGTTGCTGACCGGGGTTGAGATTTGCCGTTATTTCGGTAAAACTTGCGAACCCGATTCAACCACGTGCGGCTCATAGTTGAATTCAAACCCAGGGATGTCGGTGACGCTGACAGTGATAATCATTTCATCTTGCTTGGCGCCGCACAGCACAGAAATTCGCTCACTCTTGGAGAGGGAATGACAGAGAGGACGACATGGAGAGAGCGAGATGACTCTGGGAGAGAGGGGACGACTCTGAGAGGAAGACTCGGGGAGAAAGGACGACTCGTAGAGAGAACGACACGGGGAGTGCGAGATGACTCGGAGAGAGAGAGGACGACTCGGAGAGAGAACGACACGGAGAGTGCGAGATGACTCGGAGAGAGGACGACACGGAGCGAGAAAGGACGACTCTGAGACGAAGAGAGAGGGGACAACTCAGGCGCGAGGAGGAACCACAGCCGAGTGGGAAGGCTGTAGCAGCAGCAGCGGGCACCTCTTTCTAACACGGCCATTATGACCCCCCCCCCCCACACGGTACACAGGGCCTGCCTGCATCACAGCCGACTGCGTGTGAAGTCATAAAGCGAGCGAGGCAAAATCTCGCGACCGGTTTTTTTTTGTTATCACTCGGGGATGGTGGGGGGGCGCTGACAGTTTTCTTGTCGCGTTCAAAACATGATTTAAACTAAGCAGGAACTTTTTTCTATGTTTTTTTAATGGGACAATCAGATATACGCAAGTTTTGTGTGTGGTGTTCTCGGAAGGTTATCTCGTGGTGATTATCATTCGTTTTGTTCCGTTGTCGGCGAAGTTCCTGAGCGTAGCTGCTGCGTGATGGCGATGGGTTCACGGTGGTTTTGCGAGATGCGTTTCACCTTGAAGCCTCCATAGACCGGGCAGATAGAGAAGCAATAGCAAACAGTCTAAATATATATTTATGTTGAATGCGACTCGTCGAAAAGTGACTAACGTCACGCCGATTCAATTTGTTTTAGTGCGTTCTTGCACCAGCGCTACAAACTCAAAATACACCAGGCCCGTTCATAGGGGTGGGGGGGGCAATCACCCCGATTGGCCGTATCCTAGGGACGGGGCTCTGATGATACCCGATGATAAGTTGTAGGGTTACGGTATCCGTGTGTGCCTGTGGCCTGTACACCGTATGGGGTTCTATTCGCGACGGCGTCTCCTGCAGCCAGGAGATGTCGCAGGGACAAAGGCGAAGACCCCGGTCAGCACCACGCCTGGCCGCCCTCGCCTCCCTGGTGGCGATGTTGACCACACGTCGCACCAGGGAGTACTCATCTGAGGCTGAGTCTACCTAGAGGAGGGCCCAGGTGTTGGCCGTGAGCACGAATCCACATCGTAGCTGTCAACCCACACGGTTCACCCAGTATTGCTGTGCAGGGAAATTGAGTTTTCAGGTCTATACGGCGTACAGCCATTTGTGTCTGTGTCTACCTTGTGATGGAACTTTGTAGGATAAACTTTGAGACTTATAAGGGCACCGGGTGACCGCTAGGGTTTGAATTGGTCTAATAAGGTAGGGGCACTGATAAGGGATTGACAGGTATGAAACTATGAACGGTACTTTTGCAATTTGTACTTGTATACAGTACTTTTTGATATTTTTATTTAGCGACTTGCTTAGCTTTCTTATTCTTTGCGCTCCCGTCGTGTTTTTGTTTGTTGTTGTAACCTTCTGACCCGAAACTGACTGGACATCCGTGAAGAATGAGCTTCATAGCTCATCGGAATCTTCCCGTCTAAATAACGGTTCTGATTGTAGCGCAGCGCGCGAACCCGCTGTGTGTATGCACCGTGTGTTGAACTTCTTTCGCACCATACATAGCCAACCGTGCTAATCGGGATGTACCCACAAAGACGAAGATCCCCCGTGTAGCTTTAACAGGCTGTTGGGGCAAGTGCTGTTAGCGAGCACCTATTATTGCACACGAGGGGGTGGGTGGCCAACACCAAGCCCGGCCGCCTTTGTCTCCCCAGTGGCGATGTTTACACACTGCACCAGGTACTCATTTGAGGCTGAGTCGACCTAGGGGTGGTCCAGTACCGGTTCAGATAATCGTCGCTGGTGTTGTCCGCGAGCGGGAATCGAACTCGGGTTGCCGGGTTCTCTTAGTGCAGCGCGCTCACCGTTACGCCACCGCTCCCCCATAAAACAAGGACAAAGATCCTCCGTGTAGCTTTAACAGACTGTAGGGGCAAGTGCTGTTAGCGAGTACCTATGAAGGCCGGCACGGCACACGAGGGGGTGGGTGGCCAGCACAACGCCCGCCCGGCCGCCTTTGTTTCTCTTCTAGTGGCGATGTTTACACACCGCACCAGGTACTCATTTAAGGCCGAGTCGACCTAAGGGAGGCCCAGAACCGTTTCGTAAAATCGTCACCGGGTGTTGGCCGTGAGCGGGAATCGAACGCGGGGTCGCCGGGTTCGTAGCGCAGCACAGCGCTAACCGCTCCCCCACCGCTCCCCACACTCACAGACTCCACGCAGACACAGCGTGCGGTCACCGCGCTCGATTCGTTTGGAACAAAGCGGAGGGAAGGCCGCGACTCCAGCTGCTGCTGCAGCATGCGGCCACGAGGCCGTGAATAACGAGGCGGTGTCCGCGTGGAGGCAGAGAGTTGGGACGGAGGAAACGGGCAGGGAGGGAACGGGGAGGGAGGGATCAGGGAGGGAAGGGGAGGGAGGAAGCGGGGGGGGGGCAGGGGGGGAGCGGGGAGGGAGGGAGGGAGCGTGGAGGGGGTTCAGATAATCATCACTGGTGCTGGCCGTGAGCGCGAATCGAACTCAGATCGACGGGTTCGTAGTGCACCGCGCTAACCGCTACGCCACCGCTCCCCACCCTCTCGCGCTCGCTCATGAGTAAGGCGAGCGGAATTCGATCTCTTGAATTGATCCTGGTCTAGGATTTGGACTTGCACTCCTTGCAAACCGGGAAGCCAAGCCCTGCCTTATATAACTATACAGCATGCTTCAAAAAAATGTTAACACTTTGGAGAATTTGTAACAATGACACAACAAATGTTCCTAGAGACCATCTGGAGAATATTCCAGGCGTTTTGTTGACAATGATGGCGAGCAAGTGGAGGCTCTTTGGCTTTTTGAAGCTATTAACATGAACATTTGTTATCACATTATAGTGTATTATCCATCATTAAAAACGACAGTCCCATGTAAGTGTTCACATTTTTTTGAAGCACCCTGTGTAACCGGGAGCTCCCTCGCATCGTCCAAAAACTCAGACAAAGATCCCCCGTGTCGCCTGAACAGACTGCTGAGGCAAGCACTGTTAGCGAGCAGCACCTATGAAGGCCGGCACGGCACACAAGGCTATGGATGGCCGGCACCACGCCCGACCGCCTTTGTCTCCCGAGTGGCGATATTTACACACCGCACTAGGTACTCATTTGAGTCTGAGTCGACCTACGGGAGGCCCAGGACCGGTTCAGATAACCGTCACTGGCGTTGGCCGTGAGCGGGAATCGAACTCGGGTTCGCCGGGTTCGTAACGCAACGCAGCGCTAACCGCTGCACCACCGCTCCCCTCGCGTCGTCACCACCAACAACATTGCCAATGAGCGCAACCGCCGTTGCGCGGCTGACACATCGCATGTAATTGTGGGGTGCGCCTTTTTATAGCCGCATAATTGAGGTGCGCTCACTTAAATGACCACCGTCGCCTCCGATGGATGATGGTCTGGTTCAAGCGCGCTGTTAGCACGCTGCGGTGGAGCGGTGGCGCAGCGGTTAGCGCACCGCGCTTACGGGATGCCATCCAGGCGCCGCGCCCGAGTTTGAGTCCCCGGCCACGGCTAACATCAGTGGCGTTGCGATATCTGACCTCGGTTCCGGGCTTCCTCGAGATCGGCTCGGTCTTTCAATGAACACCTTGGTTCCACGTGAAAAGAACAGCACACCGGGGAGACAAAGGCGGCCGGGCGTGATGCTGGCCACACTGCCTACCTCGCCTTATTACTTTATTATTGTGTTTGTTTACCCAGGAAGGCCTCACTAAGTCTCATTACGCTTAATGGGTGCTGGCTAACTGCACTTGCCCCCAACGAGCGGTGGAAGGCTACACGGGGGATCTTTGTCTTTGGTAATTTTGCACGTGTGGGTGAGCTTGTGGGTGAGCGAGTGGGTGGGTGAATCAGCGGGGAGCGGTGGTGCAGCGGTTAGCGCACTGCGCGACGAGCCCGGCGACCCGAGTTCGATTCCCGCTGACGACCAACGCCGGTGACGATTATCTTCGCCGGTCCTGGGCCTCCCCTAGGTCGACTCGGCCTTCAATGAGTACCTGGTGCGGTGTGCAAACATCGCCACTAGAACGGAGACAAAGGCCACCCACCCCCTCGTGTGCCGTGCAGGCCTTCATAGGTGCTCGCTAATAGCACTTGCCCCAACAGCCTGAGAAGGCTACACGGGGGATCTTTGTGTTTGTGGGGGAGCGGTGGCATAACGGTTCGCGCATTCCCGCTCGCGGACAACATCAGCGACGATTATCTGAACCGGTCCTGGGCCACCCCTAGGTCGACTCAGCCTCAAATTATTACCTGTGCTGTGTGTAAACATCGCCACTGAGGAGACAAAGGCGGCCGGGCGTGGTACTGGCCACCCACCCCCGCGTGTGCCACTAACAGCACTTGCCCCAAACGTCTGTTGAGGCTATACGGGGGATCTTTGTCAGTGGGTCAATTCTTGACCTTTGTGAAGTACTGGAGTCATATCAAGATGAATATCGAAATTGATTCTTACGACTATCTGTGCATTGGATGGCGTAAGAATGACTTAGTGATGGTTTCCCATAAACCAGTATGCGCTTTGAATTAACCTATATCACATATATTTATAATACCGGGTCGCCAAAATTACAGCCCGGAGGTTCTTGAGTGTTAGCATCAGGAGGCAAATTACTCGGTTCACTGAACCAGAACTTCAGGCTGACCTTGCCCCATGAGTAATCACAACCCGCGAATCGTAAGGGTTTGGGGCGGCCGAGGCACAGAACTGATTGTTTCATGGCATTCCTACACGTTCATGGAAATCCCGCAGCCCGCAAAACACCATTCATTAAAATATCAGTGGCAAAATATTCGGAGCGTGAATCGAATCGGAGAAAACAAATCGTGGGTGGAGGGGGGGGTAGTGAATCGTTTGCAAGTCCACTCTCGAATCCAAACACCCTTTGAATGCGTCCGATTTCGACAGACCTCCGAAGCTAAGCCTCGTTTAATCTTAATATTTCACGAAACAAACCCGCCATGCGTTTTTTTTTGCCCGCAATCGACGAGACTTGGGGAAACTCTCTTGCGGCGGCGAGAGGAGGAGGAGGAGGAGTTAACGATGATAATTTCAGCAACGGCCACCTCCTATCCACGCCGTAATGGGTGGGCAACTGTGGCTTGCGCAGGTGTGGGGCTTGCAATGCGTGGCTAGAGGGGTGGCCGTTTCTGAGTGTCGTCTCTTCGCGTGCGTGCTGGCATCTCTCCGGGTTCTACGGTCAACTTCCACGTGAAACCAAAATCTCATTCGTGGCATTGGCCAAGAATCCCGGGACCCTCCTGCAAGCATAGTGTTGAGACTCAGTGAGGGATTTGGTGTATAAATAATTGGCATCGTAAATGATGATCAATAGCCGCTTGTCAACGGCTGCTATGTATGTTGAACTTCTTTCGCGCCGTACGTAGGCAACCGTGCTCATCGAAGGTCGGGGAGAAGGACAACAAACTAAACACAAAAAGCAGTTCCAAAGAAACGAGTTGTCAATCTAGATGATTTAAAAGTCGATAGCTCCCCGTGCTCTATTCATATCGGAAGGAAAAGCGTTCCAGACGAAGACAGAAGCGCATCTGAAAGCGCAGCGCGATGCGGTGCCCGCCGACTTTGCCCGGTGCCGAGCCACACACGCCGCCGCTGCGAGGATGACCGGAGTGTCGCGTGATTGTATGCGCTCCTTGACGAGATCGCCACGGAGTCGCAGATCATTTGTGGCGAGCACTCCGTGTCTAACGAGTGCGGGCCCACGAGGTTGACTGCTGAATGATGGTCGGAAGGCTTTGACGGGGTGTGGTGGCGAACATTTTCATGATCTTGCTGGATGAAGGCCTCCCCACTCCGTGTCGTTCGTAGATTTTTATTTTTTTATTTTACCAGGTAAGGCCGACTGAGCGATGCAGCTCTTTTACAGAAGCAACCTGGCCACAAATGATAGCTCAACGAAGTGGCTTAAAATCATAGTGTGGACATTCACAGCAGCCGAATACTCTAGACGCGTGATGTTGATTCTAAATGCGGACGGAAAACCCCGCAGCAAAATCCACGCGACCACGGGGAGAGAAAGAGAGAGACACGCAAACTCCAAATATACAGCAGCAGGCGTCAGGGTCGGGTTCGAACCCACGACCTCCTTGCATACCGGGCGAGGTAGTTAACATCTCCTAGCCACCGTGGGGGGTTGTTTGTCCACACTTCAGCACCGCACGAGAGTTCCAGGGTTTGGTGAATTTGCGTTGCGGGCGGGGGGTGGCTTCCACTCAGAACCGGTTCACATATCAGTGGACGTCGTCCGTGGCGCGGAGTCGAACTCAGGTTGGCCGGGTCAATGGCGCAGCGCGCCAATTCGCTCAAAAGGCTTCGTAATGGGCGGACGCCCGGTTCATCTCCACGCTTCGCCATCGTTCGCTCGCTCGCTCGCCTCATTTGTGAGCAGATGTTGATGTGCCTGGGGCGGGGGGCGTGGTGGTGGTGGTGGTGGGGCAGTTGGTGGGGGAGGGGGGTCAGGTTGGGGGGTGATGGGGGTGGTTGAGATTGAATTTTGGGACGCGGAGTCTCCCTGGAGTGATGGTGGTGGTGGTTGTTGTGTCGCCGTAGGGGATGGTGGTGGTGGTGGTGGAAGCTGTCGTGGCGCCCTGAGTGTTGTGCGGTGGTGGCTGGTGGTGGCGGTGGGGGATGGGTTGGTGGTGGTGCTTCGTGTGCTTCCAATGGGGAGCGGTGGTGCATCGGTTAGCGTGCTGCGCTGCTTGTCTCATCGTATACATTTATAGAGCGCCTTGACCAAGGCGATGTCCTGTGAACAAACAATGATAGTGCAAGATGGTTGTCGAGATGAAACGAGAATGAGTCGATGGGATATGTGTACAAAATGAGGTGGTGGTTGTAACGGTGACGATGTGTGGAATCAACGAAGACAGAAATGAGTGAATTGATGATGGGTGACCAACCCTGCCACCCGAGTTCGATTCCCTCTCACGGCGGACACTCATTGACGATTATGTAAAGGCAGTCCTGGGCCGACTGAAAAATGAGTACCTGGCGCGGTGTGTAGAAACATCGCCACTGGGGAGACAAAAGTGGCCGGACGTGGTGATGGCCACCCACCCCCTCGTGTGCCGTTCCGGCCTTCATAGGTGCTCGCTAACAGCCCTTGCCCCATCGGTTTTAGTTAAGGCTATACGGGGGATCTGTGTCTTTGTCCCTTTTCACCCTGGGGGAGGGGTAAGCCAGGGGCGGGGTGGCGAGGAGGGCTGCTGCAAGCGACATCTCCGAGGCAGAGATGAAACGGTGAGAGTGATGATGTGGTCTGAGATGAGTTAATGGGGGGGTGGGGGTGGTAGATGGGGGCGGTGGCGTGCTCTGCGCGGCTGTGTGAATTAAGACACCAATGGCTCTTTAGTTGGCCACGTAGTTCAAGCCTCGTTGTGTTTCTCTGGGTGTTTATAATGTATGTACTGTGCTGTACGTTAAACTTCTTTCGCACCGAACGTAGCCAACCGTGCTAATCGGAGCTGCGGGGAAGGACGGCAAATTATAGACATGCCCCTTTTGTCAATCCACTGCTGGATGACGGCCACCCCCATCTGTGTGTATCGAGTAGGTTGTTGTTGTTGTTTGACCATACTTCAGCACGCTGGTCAGTTCGAGTGGGAGGTGGCCACGACTGGGAATCACACTCAGGCTGGCAGGTTCATCGCGCAGCGCGCTAACCACTGCACCACAGCTCCACCCCCAATATGTTTCGCTGATCAATAAAAAAAATGCATATTTGCCCATAAAAAAAAAACCTCATCGAGTATTCAGATTTGTTTTTATATATACAGAGGGCACTGCATTGGGATGTTTGGCTAATTCCACGAATGAGTGTGTTGGCTTCATGTGTGATGAAACCAACGAACGCGTGGTCAGGATAACGGTCAAAACTCCGCACAGATCGATTAAATTACGTATTTCCGTGCTGCCATCTGCTGGCCACCTCGCAGCTCAAGACTGCAAAGCCCTGGTATGCCCAGGCAGTCTCCCTGGCAAGTACTGAACAGGCGCAACGCAGCTTAGCATCCGATATCTGACGAGATGGGGCACATAGTGGCAGCGGTGAGTCGATCTCTCGCCAGCTCTCTCCCGTGCAGAAGGCCCATTGTCCGGATCGTCAGCGCTGACTGGCTTGGCAGCCCAGCGCACCTTCGCTCTCAACCCGGAGATGACGACGACCTCGACTCGATTCCTGGCCACGGCTCACCGCTTTGTGGGGCAGCGTCAATGACACACGTGGCATGAATTCGTTTTGTTTCCGTGATGCAGGCGCCCGCGCGCGCGCGTGCGCGTGTCCGCCTGTCTCGTTCGTCTGAGAGGGCCCCACTGATTTAAAAGCCCCCGTGCTCAACTTTCTGTACGTGTGGCCGTTTCTGAATTCATTAAGTCTCTCTCGCTCTCCGATGAAAGTGGTTTCCTGGCATCGCGCTTGGCTCTGTGCTACAACGCGTGTCGAGACCACCCCCTCCCCCCCATATTAATTCACTCCTCACCCTTCATTCCGCAGTCCTGAGCTATCGTGAAGTGAATGCAGGCTCGAGGGCTTGGTTATCACACCGTGAGTTAGCATTACTCTCCTGAACCCGTGGCGTAGCTACGGAGCAGTGGTTCTTAACCTTTTACTGCAATATTGCACCCCTTTGGTTGTCAATAGTTAAATGTATATATAATGTTACTAAATACATAGGATTTAGCGACAAATATTATTCATTCTGGCAAATTGCCCGATGATGCTGGATGTAATTACCAGCGAAACGTCGTACTCAAATTTTTGAATTATGTTGATTCACTCTTCAACACACCGGTGGGCTAAAGTAGTGAACTATTTGTCCTTTGTAAACGTGACACATTTTTTACTGTTTGGCCGTGTCGGGTGGTGGAGGGTTACGACACGTTTATAAATATCGCGATCTAACCCAAACACCTTTATTATGAAATACATAGGGGTTTGATGAAACGAAGTAAGTTGTCCTTACGTGCCCGTGCTTTATTTGTGTTTCGATTATTTTACCTTCTGAAATAGAATCTGCCCGTGTCTCGCACCCCAGGTGAAGGAGCACTGCTTTAGCGTGTGCAGGCGGTGTAACTGCACCGGGAGTGCCGCGGGCCGGAGAGGCCGGAGGGTGGGGGGGTGGGGGGGGGCGCAGAGTCACTGAGAGGGGAGGACATT
>CM025663.2:3191964-3206852 GCA_014621495.2 Entosphenus tridentatus
GCTACGGCAAACAAGATAAACTCGCCGGGTCGTGACGAGCCGAACTCCATTCACGCGACGGCAGCACGCAGTCGTGCTGCATCTTCCCGGTCCCCCCATTGACCAGGGCTCGACATTTGTATTTTTTATTTATGTATTTACTTCAATACCAGACCAAGACAAAGTGCCTCGTTTTCCCCCGTGTAGCCTTTCACATACAAGTTGGGGCAAGTGCCATTAGCGAGCACATTTTAATGATGGCACACCCAAGTGTGGATGGCCAGCATCACTCCAGACCGCATTTGTCTTGAGGCTGAGTCGACCTAGGGGAGGCCCAGGACCGCTTCAGATAATCGTCACGGGAATCGACACACACAGATACGTGTGTGTGTGTGTAGCGGTTAGCGCTACGCTGCGCTACGAACCTGGCGACCCGAGTTCGATTCCCGCTCACGGCCAACACCCAGCGACGATTATCTAAACCGGTCCCGGGCTTCCCTTAGGTCGACTCAGCCTCAAATAAATACCTGGTGCGGTGTGTAAACATCGCCACTGGGGAGACAAAGGCGGCCGGGCGGGGTGTTGGCCACCCCCTCGTGTGCTTTTTCCGGCCTTCATGGGTGCTCGCTAACAGCACTTGCCCCAACAGTCCGTTAAGGCTATACGGGGGATCTTTGTCTTTGTTTCATATATGCCACTAGAAACATGTCATCTTTGACGCACGAGTGTGCCACCGGTCTGACAAGCGACGTCTCGTCCCTCAAACGCTGCGTCGCGATAAGCCTCTGGCGTTACCCGAGCAAAACAAAAACCCCACAACGAACGAAATCCACGTCGCTCTCGTCCTCGTCGAACCTGGAACTACGAGGAGCCTTCGTTGGAGACGAACTACTTTCTTTTTAAATCCTTTATATTAAGTTCACTTGCGCGCTTGCTTGCTTGCTTACGACCGTGCAAATCTTTCGGTCGTTTTTTAACCCACTTCCCGTGATCCAATCGAGCTGACATTTTCCACACAGACTCGTTGTGCGTGACAATTAATGTTCGTGAAAAAAAAAATTCAAAAATTTTACACTCTTTAGGACAAAAATATTATATTTAATTACCAATTGCTTAATGCTGGCATGCAATCATCTGATCCATAGGTGGCAGCCATCTCAAGCCAGAGGACGAGAGGACTCTAGCCGCCACGCATATAAAGGATTTATAGTGAAAAACTTAGTTTTTACGGGTTAATTTTTTTCTCTTCTAATTGGAGCGGTGGCACGGAGGTGAGGACACCGACTGAGCCCGCTCGCGACTCCTGAGATCCGGGGTTCGAATCCGGCTTTAATTGGCCTCAAATGAGTACCTCGTGCGGTGTGTGAACATCGCCACTGGGGAGACAAAGGGGAAGGGATTTAAATCTCTACAACACATTTGTTTACATGTTTTATTTAACCGGGTAAGGCTCCACTGAGCGCTATAGATGTTTTTCAGAAGCGACCTGGCCACAAACGATGGCTCAACCACGTGGACATTCATAATAGCCAAGTACTCTAAACGCGTGACGTTCATTCTAAATGTGGAGGGAAAAACCGGAGGACCCGGAGAAAAATCCACGCGACCACTGGGAGAGAGAGACACGCACACTCCAAATATACAGCAGGCGTCAGAGTCGGGGTCGAACCCACAACCTCCTGTATACCATCTTGACACCAGTGACTCAACAAAGATCCCCCGTATAGCCTTAACAGACTGTTGGGGCAAGTGCTGTTAGCGAGCACCTATGAAGGCCGGAACGGCACACGAGGCAGAGGGTGGCCAGCACCACGCCCGGCCGCCTTTGTTTCCCCAGCGGCGATGTTTACACACCGCACGAGGTACTCATTTGAGGCTGAGTCGACCTAGGAGAGGCTCTGTATTTACTTCAATGCCAGACCAAGACAAAGTGCCTCGTTTTCCCCCGTGTAGCCTTTCACATACAAGTTGGGGCAAGTGCCATTAGCGAGCACAATTTAATGCTGGCACACCCAGGTGTGGGTGGTCAGCAGCACTCCCGACCGCATTTGTCTTCCCAATGCTGATTTTTAAAAATTTTTACACGGCACCGGGTCCTTATTTGAGGCTGAGTCGACCTAGGGGAGGCCCAGGACCGCTTCAGATAATCGTCACGGGAATCGACACACAGACACGTGTGTGTGTGTGTGTATAGCGGTTAGCCCCTCCTCGAACGTTCTGACTCGCCCCGAATGGACATCTGTGATAAAGAGCTTTATAGCTCATCGGATTTCTCCTGCAGTATAAATACATATTCTGATTCTCTGAGTTTTGACTGCCGTGCAACGAACTCTTTTCTCTCTGTAGCAGGATGTGTGAAGCAGCGCCGCCCCGAGTGCGTCGATAATACGGCCACCTGAAGGGACATTGGAAGAAGTTCCATCACATCCCCTTCCGCGGGCCGTTCTCTAACACGAGGGGCCCATGCGTTGCTCTGCGGGAGTTTCCGAATCGACACTTGCATTGTATGACGTGACGCAGATAGCACAATCGGAATTAAATTCGAGCGAGGGCACCTAAAAATAAAATCTCAAATCTAGACAGAGACGCCGTGTGCTTAAATCTGAACACACGCCTCGTGTTTATGATAATTAGTCAGTGCTGATGATCGTGAACTAAAAATATCACCCAGTGAGTACATCGGTCCTGGAAAAAATAGTCGGGACACGAATAGACAATATCATCTAAGCATATTATCATCATCATCGCCTTATAAGCATGAGTCTCAGTTTACTTTGCTCAAGTCAGTGATGGCAATGAGTGGAGTGGCTCACGCACTGCACGATGATCCCGGCCACGGCTAACGTCAGTGGCGAGTCATGTCTGAACCGCTAACTGGTGCCTGCCCTTCACCAAACCCGCACTGACCAGCGTGGTGAAGTATGGTGCGGAGCGGCCGTCATTCAGCGGTGGATTGACGAATGGCTGTCGATTAAAATAAATATATATAATGTGATAATCGTACGAATAAGGTTTTATATTATATATGAATCAAGTTATATATTATATATGAACACATTTATAGATTATATTTGAATTAGGTTACATTTATATATGTATTCAAGAAAGCTTCAGTGAGTCTCAAGCATCGCTTTCAGGAGGGTCCTGCGTTGGCAAATTCCATCTGACGCGTGTTTTTCTTGTGCCCGGAATAAATCGGAGCGCCAGGGAGTACAAATGAAAGCTCCACACAGACGGCTTCACGAACCCATTCCCGGTCAGCCATTTCCGAGCCACCTCGCAGCCCAGCGAATTTGACAATTCTCTGTGTGACCCACCGAGCCTTGCTGCCGAAGCGCAAGGCTCGATCTCAAGCCTACATCAATCACCACGCCTTGGCCTTCCTGCCCCCCCCCCCTACTCCAGCCACCTTCCTGTGCATGTTTCATAAACACACTGCTCAAAAAATGCAACCCGCTACTCGCCGGGTGGCAGCGGTGGCTACGCTGCTGCACGTGGCCACCTGCAGTCCAGCACTCGGGACGCAACAGCAGCTAGAGGGGTTGGTGGTTCACCCGCACACACGCAGATGTTGTCGTGAAACTCCCTTCGAGGAGGTGCAATACCCTGGCTCGCCAGGAGAAGGCGTTACAGCAAGTGGACGATTTGCCATCTGTTCCCATCTGTACGGGGATTGGGTGTTGCTCACTCGCGGAAGGCGTGGGGTTTCTCTGGGAGGTCCCGTTTCCTCCTCCCATGTGTATAATAATAATAAACACAATTCATCATTAATTGGATGAAAACATCCGAAAATAAATAGCCAATGTAGGAGGGCCCTCTTGACAAACAGTCGCACGACTCCGTGTGGCTTTGCTGGATAAATAAGTAATTGTACGTATGTAACACACGCGTGCTTCTCCGCCCGCTCGCGTTATTTCACTTTAATTAATTACGTTTAATCAAAGGACGAACGTAACTAATGTTCCGCGCGTCGTTAATGTAATTAGGACATCGGGAAAAAAAGAAAAAAGCTAATGACCTTGGTACCACCCAGGAATTGCCTTGAGTGATTGGGAGGGATGACGAAGCGGTGGGAGGGGAGGGGAGGGAATGGAGGAGGGGGGGGAGCAGAGCGAGTGCAGGGGCAGCGGGGAATGAAGGCGACTGGACGGGAAGGGGGGGGGCGATCTTAGGAAGCAGGGGATCAAGAGGGAGCGACAAGAGGTGGAGGAGGGAGTGGTGGAGGACGGCGATAACGTCTGAGGGAGGGGAGGGGGCAGGGAGGGTTCGATGGGGCGTTGAACCGGGCACCGCCACCCCCAGGCTAACGCCGTCTCGCGAATGCTCTCTGCGTGGCTCCCGAAACAGCAGCAGGCGGGGTGCCAGCCTTTTGTGATCCGGTTAACCGTCTCGGCCATTAGGCCTCTCCGTTTGTCTTCATAAACACCCTCGCCTGCGCTACCGTAACCCTGACCAACTGTTTTTTTTTTAAACGCGAATACATAACCAACATCACCAACCAAAATGTTATCTGACCTAAATATGCCTCCTCTTCCTCGTTTTTTGTTTTGTTTGCTAACTCGGGGGCTGATAAAAAAAAATGTTATCGCACGGAAAATTTCCATTCGCGGCACGAGAGTGCCTTCATCCGTCAGAAGATAAAGCGCGGTCAGTAATTATCGTACCACCGCCCTCCCACCCGTATCGTGATACCCTCGACTTGATAAGATAACCACCGCGCGCATTATTTAATATCTTAAGAGGCGGCGATTTTCACCGGGGGAGCACGTAACGTGGCTTTGTTTCATCTCATAGATTTCTCGGCACGCCCTTGCCTCGCGGGGGGGGGGGGGGTTTTTTTTTTTTAAAGCCCCCCAAAACCCCCCCCCCCAGTCCACTGACAAATCGTGAACAGAGAAGTGGCTTCGTCTCTAGAAATTGACTTCTCTCCCTCCTGCCCCCCAACTCACCCCCTCGCGGAAGAGTATCGTCGAGAAACCTCACAATCACTCCCAGCACCACCACCCCCCCCAACCCATCCCGTCTCTCGCTTCGCGTCTCCGTCTGCCCCCCTCATCCATCTGTCACTCGGCAACCAGACACCGCCTGGCAGCCTCCCCCGAGACGACAGATACACACCCGGCCAGTGTGTGTGTATTAGTGTGTGTATTAGTGTGTGTGTGTGTATTAGTGTGTGTGTGTATTAGTGTGTGTGTGTATTAGTGTGTGTGTGTATTAGTGTGTGTGTATTAGTGTGTGTGTGTACTAGTGTGTGTGTATATTAGTGAGTGTGTATATGTGTATCAGTGTGTGTGTGTATTAGTGTGTGTGTATTAGTGTGTGTTTGTGTATTAGTGTGTGTGTGTATTAGTGTGTGTGTGTATTAGTGTGTGTATTAGTGTGTGTATTAGCACGGGCTAGAGAAGAGATGGAGTGATGTGGTACAGCAGGACGTGAAGCTGAGTGGACTTGCCGATGACTGGTACCAGCGGTGTCAAGATCGGCCTCAGTGGAGGAGGCTCGTGGAGGACGCTACTGGGCAGTTGGAGGCAGTCGCCCTCCAACAACAACGGAGGGCGGAGGAGCGACGCTCACAACAACGAGCGGAGCGCCGGGTGGCTAAAGCACAGCAAGTTGGTACAGTAGGGGGCAAAGGTGGTGCATCAGCCAGTCATCTCGGTCATCTCGGTCAGTCGTCCCGTGGCACCTGCTGGGTCTGCCCCGTGACCTCCTGCCAGCGGGCGTTCGACACTTCACGTGGCCTCAAGGTGCACTTGGCCTGGCACAAGCGTCGTGGTGACGTCACCGCCACTTAGTGGCGAATGGCGGTTGTTGTTGTTGTTGTATTAGTGGGTGTGTGTGTGTATTAGTGTGTGTGTGTATTAGTGAGTGTGTGGGGGGGAGAGCGGTTGTGTAGCGGTCAGTGCGCTGCGCTACGAACCCGGCGACCCGAGTTTTATTCCCGCTCACGGCCACAAAGCAGTGACGATTATTTGAACCGGTCCTGGGCCTTCCCTAGGCCGACTCAGCCTCAAATAAGTACCTGGTGCGGTGTGTAAACATCGTCACTGTGTGCCGTGCCCGTCTTCATAGATGCGCGCCAACAGCACTTGCCCCAACAATCCGTTTAAGGCTTTACGTTGGATCTTTGTCTTAGTGCGTGCGTGTGCGTGCGTGTGAGTGAGTGCATCCCTCTGTGTGTGCGTCTGTGGCAAAGACAAATATTCACCCATCATGGATGACGTCAGCAGCAAGTGAACTCTCAGACGGCCGTGGGCCTCCAATAAGCGCACTCGGCCTTAAATGACCAATGTCAAAATGTTGCAGGCGTGTGTACAGCCACACCGAGGGAGACAAAGGCGGATGGGCGTGGCAATGGGCCAATGCCCAGGGCCAACCAATTCGTGAGTCGTGCCGCCCTTCGTAAGTGCTCGCTTAACAGCACCTGCCCCAGTAGCCTGGTAAAAGGGTCACGGGGCGCCTTTGTGGCGAAGACAAAGATTATGCTCGGCCGTGGATAAAATCAGTGCATCTCTATCTGTCGCGCGAGGGGCCTCCCGTAGGTCAAGCCAACTCAGCCTGTAATGCGTATCCTTTGCTGCTGGGTGCACATCATCGCTCGTGGTACAAAAAGCGGTCAGGCGTGGTTGCTGCTCCCACCGTCCAATCATAAGCGGCGCTGGCTAACAACGTCGTGTGCCCAAAGCGACTGGGTACATCGGGAGTCTTTGTCCTGCGCGTGTGTGTTGTGTGTTGCGGCTTGGAAGGGCTGTGACCGTGTATGCCGGGTGCAATTCTTGGCCGTGTGTGTCGGTGGCAATTGGTGTACGAACTTATCCTGCGCCTTCCTTGAGACCGAGTCGAGGACCTTCTGCGAGATGGTTACTACCTCGCCAGCTATACAGGAGGTCGTGGGTTCGATCCCGACCCTGACGCCTGCAGTATATTTGGAATTTGCGTGTCTCTATCCCCGTGGTCGCGTGGATGTTTCTCCGGGCCTTCCGGGTTTCCCCTTCACATTTAGAATCATCACGCGTTTAGAGCATTCGTCTGCTTTACATTTCCACGCGATAAGCCACTTCGTTGAGCTATCATTTGTGGCCGGGTCGCTTCTAAAAAAGAGAGCTACATAGCTCCTTACCTGGTAAAATAAAATATAAATTTTAAATGGTTTTTAGATATGGTCAACATCAGCACTGGCTACTGACCCCACTGCCTGCGTGCGCACCGCATCGGCTTTAATAGGCGCCCGCAGCCCAACAACATTCATCCCAACAATTGGTTCAAGACAAACGGCGATGTATTGTTTGGTGTTACCTTCGCAGCGGGTGGTGGGGGCAATGTGAAAAGGGCGTTCAATCCACGCGCACCCACTACCCTCACAACCACCCACCGTATATTTCTACAGATTCCACGGTTCACATGGCAGTCCTCTGGTGTTTTTTTCCACAGTCTGAACGCCTCCTGAGTGTCGTTGCTACAATCACGGAGGTAGACCTTGTCATCGACAAATTATTACTGTACACCGACGTACAGCTCTGTCCTCGTCGAATCGATGTATAAATGAATTGCTTATGGAGCGCGCTTGAGAGGGAGGTTGATACAATCGATAAAAGGGAGATACGGAGTCGTTGTTTGAGCCGATGTATCTTATTCACGCCACAGAGAATGTCACCCTCGCGTTTTTCATTCGACGAAAACTTAATTACGTTATTGTAATATGTTTTTCTCCCCAAAATCAAATTATACAGCTGACACAGCAGGGATATGATTGCTTTAAAGCACACAAAGCATTAGAAATTGCCGATATAAACTCCTGATCCAATTGGTAAAGTGGTCGGTATTTTGACGTTTAAATGAGCAGGAGTTAAGCCAGAGGGAATCACCGAAGGTCGCGTTCACAATGCGCTTGTCTTAATAGTCCGTGTGAGCATGGGTGAGCGCTGTCCGTGGTGCTGAGACAAATGCAGCGCAATGGGCGCTGCCCCATCATTCTTCAGCGCATGGAGCACAATTGGCGCTGTTCATGATTCCGAGACACATACAAAGCAATGGGCGTTCTCCACGCTGGCGAAGCACGTGTAGTCCGTTGGACACTATCCGTGGTGCTATCCATGGTGCTGAAACACGTGCAGTGCAATCGGCGCCATACATGGTGCTATCCGTGGTGCAGAAGTTCGTGCAGTGCAATGGGCGCCATCTGTGGTGCTATCCGTGGGGCTGACCCTCTGGCTCTGTCCATGGTGCTGAAGCACGTGCAGTGCGATCGGCGCCATCCATGCTGTTGTCGACACAGTGCAACGTGCTTTGCCCACTGCGCTGATTACTTTGCATGGCAGCCCACGGCGTTACGCTATATAAAGTGTTTTTATATATGGCCGTGTAACATCTGTACCGCGAGTGATGCGCATCGATGATGTCAGATCATGAATCTACTTCCATATCGAGGCACCAAAAACCGGCCTCGGCAAGGGTTATTCTCCAATTTAAGTTACAATTAATGCTAAATAAAAACTTAATTCACGGGTCGGCACCTCTTGTAAAACGATTATTGCATATCAACATTACTCCACAGAGCGTTGAATATCAGTATTGGGAGTACTGTATAGTTGTCCATACTATGGTGCTTAGGAAGACATTACCTATTCACGCGGGTACGTACCTTTAATATTCTTTGGAGGAGTCGCGCGTGAGTGTTGCGCTGTCCAATTTTGAGCTGCAAAATCGTTGTAGCGTCAGGAGGAGGTCTGCAGCGCTTGTGTTGTCGTCGGTTTTACAACAGGAGAGAAAGAAACCGAGAGGGGGAGGGCGGGAGGGAGGGTGGGGGAGAGATGTAGTGAAGGAGGCGGAGCACTCTGTGGCGTTGCGTGACCTCACCTTGGGAGACGGGGCGGACGCAGGCAGTCAGAGTGGATGAGTGGCTCTGCCGGGCGGATTCCGCGCAGCGAGACGCGGTTTCTCACAGCTCACGAGCGTGTGGGAGTACTGTAGTTGTATCTGACGGCGTGCGGGGAAGAAGGTTGCTGTGTATGTTTGTGTGAGAGAGACTAGAGACAAAGAGGGGTAGACGAGGGATATGTGGGCGATGGGATAGCTGGCTTCTGGCTCGATGAAGATGGTCGGGATTTCAGGCTCTTAACTTGAAAATATTTTGCACGGAAGGCAAAAAGGCGATGTGCCGGCTAAACCGTGCACGGGTTGTACGCGTGCGGCAGGAGACCATTGGTGCTCGTTTGTGAGCGCGCGTTTGATGTTCGGTGCGCTTGTGTGTGTGTCAGTGTCCTATGTAGGGCGCGCGTAGACCTATTTAAAGCTCGTGTGCGTTCAAGCGCTGCTTCATACGAGTCTCGCGAGATTCGGTGGCAGCTCATTTAAGCTCACGCGAAATTCCATTTTATCTCGAGACGACGGGAAAACGTGCGGGCAATGAAAGGGGGAACACGCGCAGCTTTGGAGGTGCCTTAGCTGTGGACTAATCCCCGATGGATTTTGCCACTCGGGTACTTTCCCCTGTATCAATGCGGTGTCTTCTCGCCGTCGTGTTCTCTGTAATGGGATTTGTCAGGGCTGAGACGTTTCGCTCCGATGAGAATTGGGGTGCGTGACCTCTTGACCTGGGCGTGCCCCATAGCCCTAAACATGTCTTTTTTTTTCTTTCTCCAAACTACTTTGTTTTCTCTATCATGCATTTCACGTATTCGTTTTGTTACGCAATTGCGGTAGATTGAGAAGAGAGACTATAGAGTTGCGGGTCTCGGTCCGTCATTAACACAGCTTAGCGTTTGCCAGGGCACTTGACGATATTTAAACTCGCGTTGCGCCTGTAATAGAGCGATATTGGGATCAATTCACCACTCTGCAACGAACGCTTTTCTGCCCGGAGGGGGTGTGATTAAAGAACAACGGTTTCCCGCGAGATCGAACGCATTTGGCAGATTAAACTACAGCCCAGCGAGTCTGAGAGGCCTCTCGCGCAGAACCGAAATTAAAACAACAAAATTAAAACAACAAAAATCACTAACGACCGCAGGCTCTCTATCTCTATCTCGGCAAATAAGAAAATCCCCATTTAAAAAACTCAGCACACATTCGTCGATAAGACTGCCCCAAAGCGGAAAACAATAATTTTAATGGGCGACGTTTCGGGCAATGGCTCTCATTCACGGCGTTTTGATATATCAGCTATGCAGAGCCATTGCTCGACACGCGGCCCATTATATGACGTCTTGGAAAATGGCTCTTACTCATGGTCCATCCCATTGATATCTCTGCCATGCATAAAGGTCATTGGCCAGAAACATCTCCTATTACGTATGTCCTCTTTTGGCCGGATTTATAAACGAATGTGTTCATTTTTGTTGTTTGCCTTATGTACCTACGCACCACTGTCAGTGCGGTATCACAAACAAATACATTGCATATTCATTGAGCGCGTACACAGCGCAAATAAATAATCAAGGCCCGTTTTGTTTTATTATTATTATACGCTCAGGACCTTTCCGCTCCTCACGGGGATTCGATTTCTCCCCACGTGCTGACCGGGTCAGATAATCGACGGGACGCACTCCCGTGAAGCCGTTGGCCATGGCACTCGTGGTTGGATTTCCCCCGTAGGCTGCTGCTGACTGCCATGTTAAGTGTAACAAGTGTACCAACAAAAAGACACCCCGTGACCCTCGCTAGTCGTAGTAGCAGTCGTGGTAATGCGAACGCAGATGCACTTTCCCCCATGCTGGTGTGCTGAGCATTGCCAGATGGAATTAGGCCACCTAGGGGAGTCGTGAAGCCCCCTTGCGATAATCACCGCGGCAGAGAATTTCCTGGAATTCGTGAGTTCAGCCCAACGACGCCACATCGCCCCCTAATGGGCTCACTCGGAACTTTTGAGCTGAAAATTTGTATTTGTCACTTTTATTTTCTGGCGGTGTTTGTGCGCACGAGCGCATGCGGTTTCCTCGTTTAGTTTTTTTGTTTGACCCAGGAAACCGTCGTTCCCTACACTAACAGACACAATATTAACGCGACGTATCAGCAAATCTCAACGGGCTAGAGTGGTTCAGTTTTGCTGATACGTCGCGTTAATATTGTGTCCGTTATTGTCGGGAACGACGGTTTCCTGATTCGTTCCTGGTTGTTTTCCATTGCTCTTCCTTCCTCGGCACCTGACTAATTAAGTAGTTTATGGTAATTACACTTAGGGTGGCCTCGTTACGATACGTACACGAGGTTTGATTAAATAATCTAAGTGTTTCTTAACAAACTTCGGAAGCGACAACAGTCGCAGTACCTTTCAGTAACCAATCCACTGCTGGATGAATGCTTCCCCATATCTTTCCGGTAGCGGGGGTCGATTGACCATACATCATAACCACGCTAGTTAGCTATCGATACATCTATTAGGGGGTAAGGGTAATGCAGTGGTTAGCGCGCTGCTCTGTACGAAATTCGTAGTCACTGAGTTGGATCCCAGGCCATGGCTAGCATCGGTGGCAAGTGATATATTATCACGTCGCCTAAATGTGACGATATAAAGTCAGAGAATAGTCTGACAAATCGCGTATGATTGAACCCAAATGAGTAACACAATTTCATAAAATATCAATCGGCCTGTGTGTCTCGAGAGACAATTATTTTGCTGCTTACGAGGTTAGCTGTGGGTTTTGCAGAACCTAAAATGACTTTAGTAGGCCAATCCTTGAGTGGAAATCCTTGCCACGGCAATTGTAAGCGAATGCTCCACAATTGAGGACGATCGGTGAGGTGTTTAACTTTGACTCTTACGCTTCCTATTACAGGTAGTCCTCTACTTACGACGGAGATTCGTTACGACAACCCCCATCATCGTAAGTCAAAAATATCGTAAGTCGAAGATGGCCTAGCCTACCCAGGAGTCTTAAAGAATGGTGATAATTTAGCAAAATAGAGCATTTTACAGTACCGTACTGTATAAACTGTATACCGTGTGTATTTATTAATTACAATACTGAATTGCACAGTAAAATGTAAAGTAAAAAAAACCAAGGTAAATTATTTGCCTAGCTATATGAACTGCAATTTAAGAGAAAGTTTTTTCAGGGAACATGTTTTCCATACCTTCATACAGAGCTCACAGCAACCCAATGGCTCCCTCTCCTCTCCAGGTGTAACTCCACCCCAACTGCCCTTTAACCAACTCACTTCGTTGCCTTAACCGACAGTCTCGTGGCTGACCGCCGATTTAACTCCACACGTCAGAGGCGCGAGCCGTATCGGGCTTGGGGGGGGTCCACGTCCAACTTTCAGCACCACGAGTCCGGAGAGTTTCATCCCCGTTGTGGTGCCACATCCCTTCACAGTACAGCCTCTCAACTCCATCATACACGAGGCAATTGCTTCGTAAGGATCGTGTTTCATCCTCTTAGGTTTTTCGGTAAAGTCACGTAGGTAAAAAATAAAAAATAAATTAAAATAGAAATAATATTAGAATAAAATAATAAATCACATATGCTATCGATTGTAAACTTGGTAGTTTGCAATCGATAGCACATGTTGTTAATTTCAATTGTTATTTCTATTATTTTTTATTTTTTACCTACGTGACTTTACCGAAAAACCTAAGAGTATGAATCCTTGCAGTCACGAAAGCTTCAAATCTAGAATCGTGTTTCATGTTGCGGTGAAGGGTGGGGAAACACCCCCCCACACACACGATTCGATCTAAATAAAAGGCATTGTTTCCTTTCTATGGCACTGCCTCGTCAGCTCACACGGAGTGGCCATGCTCTCTCTAACACCGCGAATTAATTCCTCGAATACACAATCTTGAAACGTCTGGGGAGAGGGGGGAGGGCGAAACGCAATACCGTAGGATTATCCGATGTGTATAATCGCTGTCAGCATTTTTTTTGTGTTCAGGGGAATGCAACCACTGTATTGACACCATTACGATCCTGAGTATGAATTTGGCTTTCATCCACCAGCCTTTAAATCGGGGGGGGGGGGGGGAATGATGATTTTTGTTTTATTTTATGTTATTTTGTTTTATTGTATTTCTACCTACGTGACTTTACCGAAAGAACCAAAGAGTATGGATTCCTGCAGTCACGAAAGCTTCAAATCAAGACGATGATTTGTTTCCGATAGAACCGCCCTCCTCGGCACAAAATGACTCGACACCTGCCCTGAAAACCCGCATTAGGCTGCCAGTATGGGGTGATGATTGCTGCTATGTCGAATAATGATAATACTAATCCCAATTGAGTAATACGAGGCTACATTTCAAAGCTCTTTAGTGCCCGCACACAAATATCCCGCTCTTGCGAAGAATGATAGCCACTGTGAAGCAGATAACGGTTCATAAAACCCGCAGTATTAATCAGGGGCGGGCGATATGTTTAGAACCGTGAACCTCTGCAACGAGGGGCGAACCCGATTCCGCCCTGGTGCAGTGTTAGCGAGTTATATATACACTGAACTTTTTTCGCATCGTGCTAATCGGAGGTGCTGGGAAGCACAAGCATACTAAACAACAAGCCCGGTCAATGCACAGTAACGGAGACATACAACGTTGAGCCAAGACGTTTGGACAGAGTGAGCTGTTCTGCCAGCAGTGGCGTGAGCAAGCAGTTGCAGGGCTGCGCTTTTACCTCCTTAACGCCCCACGCCCAAACCAGGCCCCCGTAAAATTTCATCATTTGAGATGGAACGGCACATCATTCAAAAGGGTGTCAGGTGACAACATGCATAGCGAGCACGACTCATATACAACACGGTCAGTTTACGTTTATACGACGTTAATACCGTACATGCTAAAAGTCTATTGTCAAGAGCAGAAACGTATCGTCAGTATTACGTCACACCCCTATCAGTGAACATGAATCACGTCGGCTGATGGGCGTGTGCGTCATTGACGCGACACCGTTACGTTCACTTCCAGATGACGTCACAAGGTTCATCATCGAACGTGATGTCACGGTAGCCGATACAGGCGTGACGTTGCATATGGCGTTACTCCTACCGTGAGGAAGGAGCGTTGACACAAACGCTATGTTATATGTTTAAAGTCTTACATCATCGTCGTTAATGTAGATCCACGGCTTTGACGTGAAACGTCTGGTAACATGACGTCATAATAACTCCTCTTCCCCCTCTATTGTTTAAGCTGTGGGTGATGTGACGTCACCACAGTTATTGCGACATCCACGCCGGTGACGAACATGACATCATACCTGTCAACCTCTTATCAGTGCCATATCTTATTACAGACCAATTCAGACCTTAATGGGTCACTCCGTGCCCTGATAAATCTCAAAGTTCTTCCTACAATGACGCAAGGTAATGCGAGCTCCAAGCAGTCACCCTTGGCTGTAGATGACCCATGACAACAGTGCTTTTGTCAACACTGTTACGCACAATACTTTCAAGTCACTGCAAAACTGCTTCATTGCTATAAAGACTTCAATGAACATCCTTTATTTTATCACGTGGGAGCACAGCGAGACTTCATTGTCATAATGGAGACCTGGGAAACTATCGAAAGAAAACCATATTTTATCTTCATTTCACTTTCAAATGAGCTCAGCATCCGACTGTTATCACCAGATTAGAGTAATGCAAATACACAATCATGTTATATGGCACCACACCCAAACAAGCAGTGATGAACATCTGTGAACACAACATGTTATAAAGACAAATATGCATAGAATTATGCAATGTTCTCCCTGTTTTCATATTATTTGCATGACAGTAAAAGCTCAATGTAACATTTTTTTATGGGAAGTAGTGATATTTTAAATTAAAGATGTGGGACAGTGTTAGTCAGGAAACAAGGGTGTCATCAAGTCAATAAGGGACGTTAGATATGGGGAAATGCACAGAGGGGGAACAATGACATGAGTGTATAGTAGTGTATAGTGTAGTGTATAGTAGTGTATAGTGTAGTGTATAGT
>CM025663.2:3206862-3269793 GCA_014621495.2 Entosphenus tridentatus
AGTAGTGTATAGTGTAGTGTATAGTAGTGTATAGTGTAGTGTATAGTGTAGTGTATAATAGTGTAGTGTATAGTAGTGTATAGTAGCGTAGTGTATAGTGTAGTATACTACTTCAGCCCACCGGTGTGTTGGAGAGTAAATCCACGACATTTACAATTTGAATCATTGGCTGTGCCGGGTGGTGGCTGGTCTAACGACACATTTATATTCACGCAATCTAACACCCCCCCCGCCCCCTGTGTTAAAATTACATGAAGGGGGGGGGGTTAATCTTGACTTGAAGCTTTCGTGACTGTAATAATCAATACTCTTTGGTTCTTTCGGTAAAGTCACTTAAGTAGAAAAAATAATCGATCACGACGTTTCGATCGCCACACAAGCAATCGGAGGACGATTGCAATCTGGGGGGGGGGGGGGTGTTCACCACAACCCTCCCATTGTGTTAACGGATTGCGTGACGTCACGCCGGCAACAGATAACATGACGTCATCGCACCGCACCACCTCCCTCAACCATTCGCGGACAACCCCCCGTCGCCGTCCTGCCCGCTCCTCCCATCCAAAATGTCGGCGCCAGGCGAGGCGTTGCCCCGGGCTGGGCCGGCGTCTCTGTGCGAGATGAACGGAGGCGGCCGAGACGAGGATGAGGAGGAGGAGGGCGGACACAATCTGTGGTGAGACGAGGAAGAGCGGTTGTTGATGTTGATGATGTTGGCGGCGGTGCTGGGAGAAAATGGTTGTGTGTGCTACTGTGCAGTGGTGGGTGGGTGGGTGAGGTTGTTGTTATTAGTGGGGAGGGTGGTGGTGGTCGTGGTGGTGATGCCGGCCTGCATCTGTGCAGTCTACCCCAGCAAGCAGTCTGACAAAAAATGGTGAAGGTGATGAGGGTGGTGATGATGATGGCCTTTCTAGGGTGTTCACTTAAACAGCATCATACCCTACATAACTGTCATGGGTAATTATTTGGTGGTGTGAGGGTGAATGCGGTGATGATGATGATGATGGGATGTGTTGATGGTGAGGGCCTGTGTCTGACATGGGCTGGGTGGTATGGCTCTCGTTTGCCCGCAGGCTCTCCATTCTCAGCGAGGTGTCCAGCCGCTCCCGCTCCAAGCTGCCCACGGGCAAGAACGTGGTGGTGCTGGGTGAGGCATAATTCCCTCGTGATTTTGTCTTTGTACGATGTTCTCCGTGATTACAATTGATTGCTATGAAATGGCCAGGTAACGGAACATTTGGTTACACGCACAAGCCGTGCGAACAGCGATCTCGGACTGCGCGCATGTGCTGCAGCGGTGGGCGTTTTGACGATGAATGTTTAATGTCACATTTTATATGATTATTGAATGACTTAAGTTATACAGTGAACGATGAAACTCTAAACTCATCATTAAGCAGCTTTAGGATGAGGGATTGTTGGACCTCGCGATAACAAATCGATTCTATGGGAACCTCATTTGCCAGTAAAAATATGATAATTGATTTTTTACCCTTCTATCTGGCAACAAAACTGACACCTTTTTACAAGGAGTCATGTTTGCATAGACCGCAATACCTGCAGTCATAATACAAACAAAAGACATAACTCTGATAATGTGCACTGTCCTTGAAGTTGATTGGTCCACACCCGAGACAGCTTTCCTTAGAGCCTAGTCTCACATGGGTTGGACCAGATGACGCCAAAAGGCGCACAACTCAAAGACAATGCACCATCAGAGTATGAGAGCTCGGGGTAAGCCTTTACACTATGGGAACCTCATTTGCCAGTAAAAATATGAGTTATGTCTTTGTTTGTATTATGACTGCAGGTATTGCGGTCTATGCAAACATGACTCCTTGTAAAAAGGTGTCAGTTTTGTTGCCAGATAGAAGGGTAAAAAAACAATTATAACAAATCGATTGTCGAGGATTTTTTTTATTAAGCGTTAAAGGAACAATTTTTGCATTCAATGGTATCAGCGATTTTTTTGTTATGAAATTTTCAGTGAGCATCATGGTGTAGCGTGATGCCATTGACACTTTACGACTAATGTTATGCTCCTCTAATGCTGCATATTATATTAGTCGAAAGTTTTGCTGGCTAGCTGGCTGGCTGACTGGCGCGCAGGTGACGTAACCAGGCACATTTGCGTGATGAAGTCATCCACGCCGATGAGCCTCCAACAACACCGGCCGTTTACCACTCGCAAATACTGGACAGTTCTGGTTGCACTTGTTTAAAGAGAAGTAATATAAAACTTTTCATCATCCCACACAACCAATCATTACATCATTCAGTGTTAGATATCTATACATACTCCGTTTTTCAATCCACTGCTGGATTAAGGCTTCCACGTGCCGTGCAGGTCGTGGGGAGTCCTTTGACTATACTTCACACTGGTAAGTGTGGGTTGGTGAAGGCGGTGATCATAGATGTGGGACCGGATATTACAAGAATAGTTTTACAGCACTGCTCTCAGCTGCTCAACATCAGACACTGCACCAAAAATCAACATACATTTTTGTTATTAAATCATTCAACATACAGTTAAACAAACATGCCGTTTATCAACAATATTTAAATAATTTACATATTAGACTACTTATTTATCTTAGTTAGTCCAGCAAAGGCTCAATGAGTCTGAAGACTCTTTCAGGGTGTTCCTGCATTGGGATGTTTGTTTAGTTCAGGGATTGGCAAATAGAATAACAAGAAGAGCCAATTTTTTTTCGTCGAATTCGGTAAAAAAAAAAACACCCTCAATATTTTAAGAGCAGCAATGCGTGGTAAATACGAGAGACGGTGATCCGTAATTAATAACGAGTCACGAAGCAGTCCTTAAAGAGCCGCATGCGGCTCCAGGCCTGCAGGTTGCTGACCTGGTCTAGTTGATTTAATGAGGACTGTGCAATTGATGGGATATTGCCATGATTACGTGTGGATAACATTCAAAGCTCCTTGCAGAATCCATAGCCATGTTGCCATCTCCTGGCAACCTCGCAGCTCCCCATAGACAAGAGCATGATGGTGCTTGGTGAGATGACTTTGTGATTCACCAACAGCGTTACACTAATTAACCCATTTTGTAACATTATTCATACCACCAGAAAATAGTGTAAAAGACAAGCAATTAACATCACAACACAAATCATTAAACTTTCAAGTAACGAGCTGCCTGAAGGCAAGCGTGGTAGCATTAAGTTAGAGCATTAACGTATTCACATTGCAATTGTTAAGCCATTAAATGAACCATTAAACCTACTTTGTATCATTACACTTAAATAGAATAGCATACCATCAAGCTACAGACTGACTAAAGAGTGGTGTGCGGGTTAGAGCATTTCCTGCATCACCAACAGTACTAGAATATCAAACTTATTAAACAAACAATATAACAAATAAACTAAGCTCATAAATAACAGCAAACAAACCATTTAACCATGACAGAATAATATAACGCATAAAACAATACTTAGCAATGAACCCAGTTACAACTAGCTTCATCAGGCCACAGTCCGATGGCTGGAAGCAAATCTTGCTGTCGCCTGATGAAGCTAGTTGTAATTACTGGCGAAACATCGTACTCAGATTGTAAATGTTGTGGCTTGGCTCTCCAACACACCGGTGTGCTGTACTAGTGATGAATTGGCCACGTTCTGTTTACATGACAACCCTCACTAGTTGGCTGTGTCGGGTGGTGGCGGGTTTTAACGATACATATATTTACGTGATCTAACCCAAAAAAAACTCTTATAGATGTTGAAAATTGTCTTAATTTTAGTTATTTCCACTGGAGCACTGTCATTTTTCATTTGCAATATTTATGTCGGGAGCCGATTGATTCACAGTCAGTCTCTTCCAAGGGAAGCCTGAGTTAAAGGCTGTGTGAATTATACTCGCAGTACGCTGATATCATGTGCCATGCAAGGCATGATGGGAGGGACCTTAGTTATGGTCAGAATCGTTTTGCGCATATCATTGCTCATTTGCATCCAGCCATCGGACTCTTTTCTGTCCTTGTTTCTCACCATTTACAGAATGTGTTGTTAGACTTGGGGTACAGTGAAACCTCATGTCATTGTTCCCCCTCTGTGCATTTCCCCATATCTAACGTCACCTTATTGACTTTATTACACCCTTGTTTCCTGACTAACACTGTCCCACATCTTCAATTTAAAATATCACTACTTCCCATAAAAAAAATTTACATTGAGCTTTTACTGTCATGCAAATAATATGAATACAGGGAGAAAATTGCATAATTCTATGCATATTTGTCTTTATAACATGTTGTGTTCACAGATGTTCATCACTGCTTGTTTGGGTGTGGTGCCATATAAAATGATTATATATTTGCATTACTCTATAATCTGGTGATAACAGTCGGATGCTGAGCTCATTTGAAAGTGAAATGAAGATAAAATATGGTTTTCTTTCGATAGCTTCCCAGGTCTCCATTATGACAATGAATCTCGCTGTGCTCCCACATGATAAATAAAGGATGTTCATTGAAGTCTTTATAGCAATGAAGCAGTTTTGCAGTGACTTGATAGTATTGTGCGTAACAGTGTTGACAAAAGCACTGTTGTCATGGGTCATCTACAGCCAAGGGTGACCGCTTGGAGCTCGCATTACCTTGCGTCATTGTAATTATAATTTAGTTTGATGGCTGTTTGTGGAATTCAGCAGTTTTCTGCGATTGTGTTTGACAGGCAGCCCCTCTCGACGCACGTGTCAATTATTGCACAAGCAGCTGTCGTATTTAACATAGGTTGACCCATTTGCTGTCAGGTCCCTTGAAACACAGTGTTTTATAAAAACGACTTGACCCCAGTGCGCCATGTCAGGGCTACGAATGCAAGTGTGCGCGGTGTGTTGTGGACACACGTCAGCCAGCCCATTCGTTTCTGGAATATCAGGCGTGGCCCCTTGCCTGCGGAAAAAAAAACTGTTCCCGGCATGCAAAGTGATCAATCACTTAATATGCCGCACGGTCGCGCACAGTGGGAAAGTACGTTTATTATAAGCTGGTTTCGTTGCCTTCCCGAAGGTGCAGCTTTATAAACACTCACACACGTAGTATACCAGCCTGACCATATTACCTGGAATACGCCTGATCCCATCAGACCTCGAAAGCTAGGTCTAATTGAGGCTGAATAGTGCCTGGATAGTGCTTCTAGTCATAGGTGACTGCGGGGCTGTGCTAACGTGGTCGTCGGCAGTGCAGCAAAATCCGTTGTGCTCTACTTCTATGCTGCCCACCTCTACCGGCTCGCTCTGACCAGCGCAGTGAAGCATATTCTAATAATCCCCAGAAATCCACTTCTAGATGAGAAGGAGGCCCTCATCCAGAAGTAGATTAACAATGTGCTGTATCTTGCAATGTACTGTACTGTACATATCTGCACTACTCTAAGGTTGGTCAACGTAATTCAATGATAGCCTTGAGCTCAGACGGCCGCAGATTTAGTAATCGCTCTTCTCGCATTGATCCTGATCGCATTCTTCGTCATGAGTGCGGCGCGCACTCCCTAATCTCTTAACCTGGTTTCCAGGCAAGGGCTTTTGTTATCACTGGGTGTCTTAATGTAAGACACGGGTTTTAGATTAGAATGTTTGTTACATGTTACAAAAGCAGAGGTGTACCAAGTCATTACATTCCTTAGACAGCTGGTGAGGGGCTTTTCTCAATTGCATTTGACATTTTTGCCAGGCAGGTTCTTTTCATAACCCCATCATCTGCTTATGTATTTGGCCAAGTTTGAATCTTGGACGGCTGCCTGTGAATCCGATGAAAACAATCGTAATGTGAGTGAACTAATGTAAAGGATACGTTCTGCAATTATAGACGATTTATGTCCTGACAATACCAGATATTCTTTAATGTGGACAAAAATACAATAAAAACTGCTATAGTGGAAATAATTATCATGCTTTGGCTACAGTTTTGTTGAGAGATGTTATGAGCATGATTGTAATCGACCCATTGTGTTCATGGGAGGTCTCTGCTAATAGTCCTGTAATGTAAAAACAATTGTGACCTGCATGTAACCAAGTGGGTTAGGCCATAGCCAATTTAGATTAGCCTGAAATGAACTTTTAGTGTATAGCTGCCATTCCCTCTGGCCATTTGCTATAAATCAGAAATAATTGTCATTGACCACATAACGTTAAGCGTTGCCATATAATAGTAGATTTCAACAGTGATGTGCCTTATGTGTGCTTTGCTTACCTTTGAGGCCGTAGCCGACATGGTTATATTACAGGGCAAGTAATGATGCATCGATTGATTTATTAAATCGATTATTATGCTTACGGTACGTGCAGTGAATTGTGCATTTCAGAGTCGATTATTTAGCGTGTGTGGAAATGTATGCTGAAGTAGCAAACAAAACTGTGCAAACAAGAACAGGAAACATCGTGAGACAAATGAGCTATAAAAAAATGTGACCTTGTCGACCGGAGTCACACCGCTCCCATTACAGTCTTCTGTAGTTTCTCCCCTGCTGCCATTCTAGTTCATTGTTCACTCTTGTCAACCTAAAATTAGCACGTCATTTATATGTATAATATGACCAGAATAATTGACAATCGAAGTATATATTTTTTCTGATTCTATTGTCCATGCCCCCCCTACCTTGTCTCGGTGCCCCCATGTACCCTCGTCTTTTTGTCCCCGTGTTCTTGTACCTCTCCCGTGTTCCTCTGTCCCCGTGTCCGTACCCCATTGCCTCATGTCCCTGTGAGTCCGTGCGCCCATTTCCCCTTGTCCAACATCTGCGTGTTCTCGTGCCTCCGCATCTCACTTGTTCCCCGTGTCCCTGCGATTGCACACCCACGAATCCCCCCGTCCTCCCTGCCCATGTCTCCTGTGTCTGCAGGAGAGGATGGCTCTGGGAAGACGTCTCTGGTGGCCAAGCTGCAGGGCGTGGAGGAGGCTCGCAAGGGCCGTGGCCTCGAGTACCTTTACCTGAGCGTGCACGACGAGGACCGTGATGGTAGCGCATCCCCCACCACCGATCCACGCACCGCTACTTTGCCTGCTGATGAAAACTATATAAATAAAAAAATAAATAAAAATTCAGCAGGTAAGGCCCCACTGAGCTATTTCGCTCTTTTTCAAAAGAGACCTGGCTATCACAAATGATAGCTCAACGAAGTGGCTTATCACGTGGAAATTTATAGCAGCGCTAAATAATCTGAAAGCACATTGATTCTAAATGTGAAGGCAAAAGCCGGAGGACCCGGAGAAAGATCCACACAACCACGGGCAGAGAGACATGCAAACTCTAGATATACAGACATCAGAGTTTTGATCGAACCCACGACCTCCTGTATATCAGGCGAAGTAATTAACATCCCGCCGCCGTGGTACGAAAGACGGACGGAACCACGAGTCTAAAGGACTGGGGAAATGGCGGGCCGGCACATACGGGCCGGGCTTTTAATTCTCTTGTCCCTGTGTGGGTGGAACGGTGGCACTGGTAAGCGCACTGCTCCACTAACTTGGTAATATGGGTTTAATTTTCATCCACGGCTAACATCAGTGGCGAGTCGTATCTGATCCGGTCCTGGGTGCCCGCCGCCGCTCTTCGCCAACCCATACTGGCCAGTATGATGAAATATGGTCAAAACATCCCCCATGACTGAGATGGTGTTGGGAGGCCTTCATCCAGCAGTGTACATTCTTATTGTTATGCCAGCAATAATTCAAATCATTTCACGATCGGCTCTTGCCCCAACAGTATGTAGGCTATAGAACTACAGGCTTAAAACAAAAAGATCCCCTGAATTTGCCTTCAAGACAAGGTGTTTGGCTATTGGTGTTGGCAAGCACTGGCTAAGTCTAGATCTGCACACAAAGAATTGGTTGGGCCAGCACCACAACCGCGCCAGGTTTGATTACACAGCCACGCCGTTTACTGGCACAGGGCAAAAAACGAGCGGCGCTTCCTCATGGCCGTTGTTGTGGCCTCCCTGTAGACCACGCGCGCTGCAACGTGTGGGTGTTGGACGGCGACGAGTACCACAGCGGCCTGCTGCGTTTCGCGATGACGCGGGAGAGCGCGCGCGACTCGCTCACGCTGCTCGTGGCCGACCTGGCGCGGCCGTGGCTCATCGTGGACGCGCTGCACAAGTGGAGCGGCGTGCTAAGGCGGCACCTCGACAGCCTCAAGATCCCGGTGGATGAGCGCAGGGACATGGACAACAAGCGTGAGTGTCCCGCGCATGTGCCTGCGTGCGAGTTCAGCGTCTGCATGTGTGTCTTTGTATAGCCTTAAATGAGTACCTGGTGGCGATGTGTGAACATCGGTACTAGGGGACAAAGGTGGCCAGGTGTGGTGCTGGCCACCCACCGCCTCATGCAGTGCCGGCCTTCACAGATGCTCTCTAACAGCACTTGCTCCAAAAGTCTATTGAGGCTATACAGGAGATCTGTGTCTTTGTTATTGTCGGGGAAGCAATGGCGTAGTGGTTAACATGCTGCGCTACGAACTTGGTGACCTGAGTTTGATTCGTGGCCATGCCTAACTTCAGTGTTGTATATCTAAATGAGTCCTGAACCTCTCCTAGGTCGACTAAGCTTTGATGAATAGTCACGATTATGGAGTAACAACCTAATCGAAGAATCGATGCATTTTTGTTGAGCTCTGTTTTGTTTGTATTGTCTGCCTTTTACGTTGTCGTGTACGCTATTGAGTATGCAAATTAAAAACTTACCATTACTACGATTTATTCTTATTATACATGCTATGATTATGGAAAATGTGGTATATAATCATTTGAAAGACTCGTGATTCGATGCTTGCATCTTGAGTGTAAAGAACGATTCATTTATCGTAGCTTAATAAATCGTTTAATTGTTATGTGCCCATGCCTGCTGTGATGTGTTGGGCAATCTGATGTGTGGGGGTGCTATGGGGTTGGCAGCATTATCTCCCCACAGTGTTTGCGTCTGCAGTCTAAAGGTGGTGGACTTTTGCCAAAATTGGACAAAGGGCTTTTTTTGCAAAAATGGGAGTAAGATGCCAAGGCAGTCATGAGCCATCACGAGTGATTAAATACCCTTGGTGTATTCTTTACAGATTTGGGCTGCAAATTCACAGCCGTTGGCCGCATTATCACATGGGCGCTCGGAGCTAAATTTGCAATTGACATTGAGAATATGAAGCACTGGGCATATGATTTTGTCAACCGGTAGCTGCTCATGGAAATTAGGAAAATTGATTGGTATTTTTTAATAAATCCAATCTACACATCTTAAAATATCGGCATTCGCCATAATAAATGTCTTGGTGCCCTGAGCACGAACGAGTGTGAGTTGCCTTTCATCATGCATCAGCAATTCTAGTTTTAAGTCTTCTGTTGTCTTCCCAAATTCAATGCTGGCATGGTGTCCCTTTAGGGTGCTGTCGTTTGGCAGCTTTTCATTTCCGCCAAATTATTAAAATGTGTAGAGGGTTGTGCCCACGATGGTACTTGCTGTTCTAGTTTGAAAGCCAAAGTAATTATATCAGCGAGGTTTTTTTTTGCATTAAACTTTTAGTTCAGGTATGTATGTTGAACTTCTTTCGCACCGTACTTAGCCAACCGTGCTAATCGGACGTGTATAACTATGCATGCAGTGCTGCATTAGTTGATAAAAAAAAAACATTCTTATACTCATGCTTCACACATGGAATCAGGCACGTGAGAATTGAATGTTATCTTTTTGAAAATTACCCACAAGTCATATGCTCGTGTTACATTTATGCTCATGTGAGGGAACAAATCTACCAGCGAGTGCGAGAAGGAGAATGCAAATAAGACGATAAACACGAGATAAAAAAAAGTATTGAATCTTGAATCAAATCACCCACCACTCCAAATCACGATAAGTAAATTTCATCGCTTGGCCAGTGAATTGTTGGTTTCCAACTCTTGCCAACAGTACCATGTTGGATTTGGGGAGTGGTTAGCTTATTGTTCAATGAATCCGGCCACTCAGAGTTTCATTTCACAGCCATGACTAACATCACCAACGAGTTTAATATGTGAAATGGTTCTGCCATCTCCCCTCTCCCCCTCCTTCACCAACTTTCATTTCCTGGCATGGTAAAGTATGGTCAAGTAACCCCCTGACCATCACGATCTGGTTAGACATTGATCCAGAAGTTGATTTACGAAAGGCTATAAAAGAAGTTGGTGACATTGTGGCAGATTTTCACATCCAAGTTGTTCTATTTTAAGAATCTGTGCTATGCAGGATGTACTGGTGTGTGTGCATGCTTGTGGAGAGATGTTGGGGTTTGTCAAGCTGATGTAAAGGTTGTTGTGATAAGCATTGTTGTCGCCTTGACTTGTCCTCGTCTTATTCAGGTGCTATTTGAGTCTCGTTTTGTATAGCGCACATAGGGAATTTACCACGGTGTTACAGGAGTCCCATATGGAATCCCATATATGGTTACAAAGTGTGCCTCTGCGAACCGTGTGGTATCCCCATATATGGTTCCCAGAGGCAGGCTTGGAAGCAGTCAGAATTAGTGACTTAACCGTACTAAAGGGTCCTCATTGTGATATAAAAAATAGTCACTGCATCACTGCTGCTGTTGTCTGGTCACGTTTAATACACTTTAGTTTGATGTTGATCTAAGACAAGAGGACCACTATATACCTCTTTGAGGGATGCCGACTGCTTTTGTTGTTGCATACGCGCAAAGGGGTGTGCGGTTTTTACACACTTCTGCATCTTGTGTGAAAGGTATGGTTTCCTGGCCTGCCTTTCTTTTCTGGTCATGATAGGTGATTGTTAAATTACAGACTCGATATTCTATCACAGCCTCGACATTTTTCGTTTGGCACCCTTGTTACATGCATACGTCAAAAATATATATGTGACGTATGTGGATATACGGCGTCCCGCACATAACGTGCAATTTTGGGGGGAGGGTCCTCTATAATTGTAAGAAGTGGGATTATTTTCAGAATTACAGATAACAAAGCCGGTTGTTATCTGCATCTCTACGTGGAGGAGAAACGTCACACTTTAGAGCAGTCCCAGCTTAGTACTGTACTGTGCAAGAACTGCTGGAGTTTGTGCGTTCTAGAATCAACGTGTGATTTTCTGTGGGTTTCAGTGGAAATTTATTTTCTTTTTGTAGATTATAAAAACATAAAAAGTACGTGTTCGGCATGTCATAGTTCGTGAATTTAAATTGAGTCTTAAACTCATGGTGCATAAATTGAACCGTGTGTGTGTGAGAATCCGTTGTTTATATTGTATGCAAAATGCAGGAAAATGTTAGTTCTTAACATTCCAAGTTGTTGGACGAACGTTGGTTTCAATAGAAATCACGGGGTTTTGTTTGGATAACTAATATATTGGGGGCACTCCCAGCCATGATTTAGCCCAGTTATTTGGAGGTTACACTGTTTTGCATTCAACTACTGTCATCAGGTAAACATCATTGAGTCAGGGCGTAGTACAACAGCAGCTCTGTGTTTAGGATCCCAAGTCCCCCAACGGGTGCGCATTCCTGAATGCCAAGTCCGCAAGCAAGGACAATGCACTGGTGGGAATGTGTGCTTTCTATTCACGTAGGTAAAAAAATCTAAATAGAAATAAAATAATAATAAATCAATTAAATTACCACGTTTCGGAGGCAACACAAGTCTCCGTCATCAGGCGGGACCGTCACAGCTAAATTTACTGTATCAAGTGAGGAAAAATCCAAGAGACAAGCTCTTAAATACAAGTTAAGGGGGAAGGGGGAGGGGCATATCTGAATGTGGTAGCCAGGGAATGGAACGGTGGGGGGGCGGGGCTAAAAGGGAACAATTGGTGCACCTCAGCCCGGGGTCACGGCCGATGTTGGCTGCTTTCTATTCCATGCATTTTTATTTGTTTAAAACGAAAACCGTTGGCTTAACAAAACCAAACTGGAGCTCTCGCCAAGAATGGGCTCCTTTCTCCGGCTCCTTTCTCCGGCTCCTTTCAGAATGCACGCTGTTGCTGCTGCTGTGGGTCCATTTGTTGATTTTTTTTCTCGTTTTCTTTCTATCGGCATCATGCCACGAGACGAACGCATTTCTTTTCGAAACGGCCGCATCTTAGCAGTGCTCCACCTTCATGGCAGAGAAATGGTCTCGGAAGAAGAATACATTTTTTTATATCTTTATCCGGAAATGCATGTCTCGGTTGAAAGACGCACAGACAGACAAACGCAGACATACAGAAAGGGAGAAGTGGAATTATTACTTTAAGGAGATATCGGGAATGGAAACGGTCATGCCCTGATGGCCAAAATGACCGAGATAATATAAGAGTGAAGCCTCCCTGAGCCTCGAGAATATTTTTCAGAAGGGGTCCAGAATTGCGATGTTTTGGCCTGTACCGTTATTGCTCTTTTTACATATGGGAGGAAACCAGAGTCTGGAAAAAGCCTGCTAAGGCTATGAAGGGGGCTGACACACAAATGTCTGCATGGATGGATTTAAGAATCCATTGACACGCAAGCCTACAACACCTTGTGTTCTCGTGTCACACTCGTGGCACACCTTTTATGCGACCTGCAAAGAATGCTCATCACACGTGAATAAAACTGACATTTTTATCCACGGAACCAGCATTTTCTGAAATTGAGTGAAAAACTAAATTTCATTTCGTGTGCCGATATTGCTGCCTGCTTATTTACCTCCCTGCGTGCGCCAGTGCAAATGCATTTGGTCTCGCTCTCACACGGGTACACCTAATCTCAATGCCTAGGTCCAGGAGCTGCACAGTTAACAATCAAATATTGGCATAGTTTTTTTATTATTAAAGTGTTATGGGTGCCGGAGGTGTAGTGCCCACTATTTACACAAAGCATCACCTGCCTGGTGTGCTGTGTTGTGTCATTAAACCTGTTGTTACCGTAAGCCGCGAGTTCGTCACAAACTGAAAATGAGCAGCCCCTGCTGTTGTACTGTATGAAACAGCGTTTTAGGGGATGCCGAGTGAAAAGTACGTGTTTGGCATGTCATAGTTCGTGAATTTGAATTGAGCCTTGGTGCATAAATTGAACAGAATGTGTGTGTGAGAATCCGTTGTTTACATTGTATGCAATATGCAGGAAAATGTTAGTTCTTGGCTTGTGCAGCATTAACCAAAACTCCCCAATTGACATGGACTACATGAGTTTTTTAAATAAAACTAAATGGTAAAAAATGGCATCGATTCTTGGGTCGAATCTTGACCTGAATCAGGACAATTAATTGAATATTCAAGGTTGGGGGGAGTGGCTGAATTGATAACATTCCTATCACCTGTGAATGTACAGGTGCAGACGTTTAATTTACATGTGCATTTACGTGTGCATTCATGTGTGTTTTGTGGGGCAGAAATTAGCACACTGCCCTACGAACCCAGCCACCCGAGTTCCATTCCTGGACATGGCTCACATCTTTGTATCAACAGCGAGTGATATCAAAGCCATTTTGGGCCTCTCCGAGACCAACTTGGCTTTAAGTGAGTACCTGTTTCGATGTGTAAACATCAGTAACTGGAAAAGCAAATGTGGCTTGGTGTGGTTACGCATCTGCATTGTGGTGGGTTTAATAGGTGCTCGCTAACAACACTTGTCCTGGGAGCCTATGTAAGCTATGTCTGGGATATTTACGTTTGTTATTAGAGTGCTTGTGTGGATGTGAGTTATATTGTGTGTGAGTGTATACTCTCCAATGGAGAGGACAGCTGGTGGATCTACAAGTTAGCTCAGTCAGTCGAGCCATAACACCTGGGTCTGTCCCTTGACCTCCTTGCCAGTGAGCCATCGCCACTTGACCGGAAAGTCTCAGAGTGCATCTAGCCTGGTGGCATGCACTATGGTGCTGTCACCGGCACTTATTGTGTGTGTTTGGGAGGAGTGTGCGCGCGTGCCTTTGCTCTGTATGATTTATGGGTGCGATGGCACAGCGCTTGGCCCTGTCGCACTGTGCGACAGTTTATCAGGCTTAAACTGGGGATCTTTGTTTGTGCGTGCGTTGGACCGTGTCTCGCGTGTGCGCGTGCGCACGCAACTCGCGCAGTCGTCCGAGAATTCCAGAGTTACGTCGAGCCGGAGACGGAGGAGAGCTCGCCGCTCCGGAAATCCGGTTCGGGGGCACTGCAGGCGTCAACGCCGCCCAGCGCAGCGCTGCTGAGCCAGGGCTCCGGGACGAGCCCCGCGGGGCTTTCGGGCGACGAGGAGGCGGACGAGTGCGTGGTGCTGCCGCTCGGGGAGAACACCTTCACGCATAACCTCGGCGTGCCCGTGATCGTCGTCTGCACCAAGGTGAGGCCCTGCGCGGCTGAGTAATTAAAAACTTGAAAGAAAAAAACGGCAGTTTTATATTTTTGGCAGGTAAAGCTACATAGCTGTTTTTTTCAGAAGCGATCTAGCCACAAATGATCGCTCAATGAAGTGGCTTATCGCCGTGTGGAGATGTATAGTAACGAAATTAACGCACGTTGATTCTAAATGTGGAGGCAAAAACCAGAGGAACTGGAGAAAAATCCACACGACCACGGGGAGCGAGACTTGCACACTCCAAATATACAACAGGCAGCAGGGTCGGGATTGAACGCACGACTTCCTGCATACCAGGCAAGGGAGTTAACATCTCGTCACCGTAGCGCGCCTGATTGCACGAAGGCTCAACATCAGCTTTTCGATGTCATGCGAATTGATGCAGACTTGCCTTTACTGTAAAATTTTAAATAAAAACTCTTTACGTTTCACTTATTTTATGCATTTGGATTTACTACTTGCCTTTCTTATGCGATTCGTTGCCCTCGGTCGCACTTTTATTTTGTGCGCGGTTGCAAATTAACTCTACTCGGTTGGTGTTAGCCACTGAGGGCTTGACGCGTTTTTTTTTATCCTGTTGGGTGTATGCCCCCTGGAACCTTTGCCATTCCGTGGTAACGTGCACTGATGTCTACTTTATTGAGGGCGATATTGGCATCTAAAATAACGATTGAGTGCTGCCCGGGTTAGAATGGTTCCCGTCCTGGATCTTGCAATACAGAGGTCACCGGTTTGATTCCATTTCCCGGCGTGGCTTGGGCAAGTTTTTCCAGGGCAAAATCGCCCGATGATGCTGGATGTAATTACCAGAGAAACATCACGGTACTACTCGAATTGTAAATGTTGTGTATTTACTCTCCAACATACCGGTGGGCTGAAGTAGTAACTAATTGTCACGTTTTGTTTACGTGATAAACCTTACTGGTTGGCTGTGTCAAGTGCTGACGGGTTAACGACATTGAAACTTACGTGGTCTAACTTAATAAACCTTTATTATGAAGTTTATCCAATCCCTCCTGCATCTGTCTACACTCGGCAGTGTTAATGGGTACAGCATAGGTAATCGTTTGGCAGGTCGTGTGTGGTGGAGTAACGTGTGGGTATTCCTCCCACCTCTTCCAAGACCTCTGGAGAGCTGTATGCATTTATGTTGAACATCTTTCCCACCGTACGTAGCCAACAGTACGAATCGGAGGTGCGGGAAAGACTAAGCCAATACCCTGTAGAGGAGCTCTCTTAAAGTTCCTCTGTCGCTGGCCCTTCTGCCAGCAGTAGTGTGAGCAAGCAATTGCAGGGCTGCACCTTTACCTCTATATACACGATGTCTTTGTCATGACAAAACATGTATGATCTTATTCCACGAAAGGATAAAAAGTAATATTGTGTGAGCAACTAAACATTATTGCTTGTACAGATCCAACTACTGGAACAATGTAGAATATCTTGAGGATTGCATTCCCAGGGTTGGATTGCAGCGATCCCACAGGGGGTTTTCGTCTCGTTGCTAAATGAATTGTCTTGTGTGCTGTGGCAGAGCGACGCGGTGAGCACGTTAGAGAAGGAGTACGACTACAGGGAAGAGCACTTTGACTTCATCCAGTCGCACGTGCGACGCTTCTGCCTGCGGTGTATCCTTTCGGTCGAGGTTAGGAGGGCATCGGCCAGCAATCTACCACTCTTGATTGAAGGCCTCCTCGAGCCGTCGCCATTCTCTCAGTCTTGCATTGCAACAATCTGGAAGCTGCACACAAACCGATACCGTTGCTCCGTTGCTGTGGTGCACGTCCTCACCTTTTCGCTGCCACTCGTTTGTTATTGTCGACCACCGGCCGTCACCTCTTCCCGTGACGCGTTCTGCCCTCCAGACATGGGGTCACTTATAATTTAAATGACTGCACCATTGCTAGCTGAAATTACAATTATATGCCATTGAACATCATTACAATTGATACAAGTAATTGCAATTAATCGCAGCCCAATTTTCTTCAGCGGTCAATGTGATTTCTCAGGCTTGCCTATTTTTTCTAATCCGTAAATTTGTCTTTGTCTCCCGGTGTGATTCCAAGCGATGCTTGTGGTATGGGAGACATGTGGTGTATGCAGCCATGTGTGTCGCTCCTGATACTTTTATTTGATCATGTTTAGTCGTTAATTGATAACCTTGTCGCTGTCTTTAAATATACATCTTGTGTACTCTTGCTCTTTATCTTCAGCGTGAAATGTCACCAATGTGAATTTGGCTACAGTGACCTTGCAATTGATGTCTTTTGTTATCTTACGCTTAGGCCATGTTCAGGATAAAAGGAATTACCAAGTGGGCGGCAGTGGCTCAACTTGCTTGAAGCACAATCTGTGTTGATGAAGAGAGCATAGTGGGAGCTGCGTGCGTTTGATCCTTGACTCGTGAGCTTCATACCAGACGGAGCAGCATTGGTCTACACGTCGCTCAAGGAGGACAAGAACGTTGATCTGCTGCACAAGTACCTCCTGCACAGGCTGTACGGTGCGCCGTTCTGCACGCCTGCCCTCGTGCTGGAGAGGGACGCTGTGTTCATGTGAGCGACCACCGCGTAGGAGAGCAACTCGATTCGCATCATGTCCCACATTGGATAATTTGCGGCCAACCTCACCGACTTGCTAGTTTATCCAGGAAAGCCGCACTGAGTCATATGACTCTTGTTCGTGAGGGTCCTGCACTGGGTTTTTATTTTAAGATGTTTTCAACCAATAAAAAATTGTGAGGAAACCGGAGCGCCTAGAGAAATCCCACACGCGCAAGGGGGCAACACTGTATCCCCGTGTAGGTGGAAAGAGGTGACCAGTAGTCTACTTGATGTGTACCGTCTTCTCCTGGCGAGCCAGCGTGTATAGCACCTCGACGCCCACTGGGAAGGGATTTTCACGACGTTTGTGCGATCCACCAAATCTCATCTCAACTGCCTCCACAGCGCTGGTATAAAGGCGTGCGCCACCATCACCCATCTATAGCGGCGAGGCTATTACGAAGGCTTTTCTGCCGTGGTGTCCCAGGAATAAAGAAACTAAAATCTAAATCCGACCTTGGCTACCACCTCAACCCTCCTCCACCCATCGAAATCTTTTGTGTGCTCTTGCCTGAGGCTATGAGCATGTCTGCTTGCTTGTCCAATGCCATATATGTCAAAATTGCTTTGTCTGTCACGTGTTTTTCTTTGTCGGTTTTCTTAAGAAGAAAATATTTGTTGTTGGCAATATTTCACCTGCCGTGCCCGTCGTCATAGATGCTTGCTGACAGCGCTTGCCCCAACTGTCTGAGTGGTAGTGTTGTACTTAGCGCAATACACTGAACCCGGCAACCTGCTGTCGATTTCCGCTCGCAACCAACATTGTTGACTAATATCTAAACCGGTTTTGAACCTCCCATATATCGACTCGGCCTTACATGAGCGAGTCCCTGATGTGGTGTGTAAACATCGGTACTTGGAAGACAAAGGCGGCCTGGCTACCCACCCCTCATGTCCCGTACCGGCCTTCATAGGCACTCGCTAATAGCACTTGCCCCAGCAGTCTCTTAAACGCTATACAAGGGGACTTTGTGATTGTTGGCACAGTTTGTGAACACAGGTGGTGCATCTGCTAGTCATCTCAGTCAACCCGTAACACCTTTGTCTGTTCCGTGAATTCCTGCCAGCAAGCCTTTCCATGCTTCACATGGCCTCAAAGTGCATCTAGCCTGGTGGCATGCACTGTGGTGATATCAGCGCCACTTAGTAGTGAAGAGGGGCTATTGTAAGGACAGTGTCTCCTCTGCTGTCCTGGGAACATACCCGAATCTGACCCTGGATGCCACCTTAAACATCCTCCGCCCATCCCAATCTTAGTCTGCTCTTGCCTGGAGGTTTGAGAGTTTCTGCTTGCTTGTCTCATGCCATATCTGTCACATTTGCTTTGTTTGCCCTGTTTTATGTGCATTGTCGGTCTTTTTGTCTCCGTGTTTGGCTCTTTGTTTACGGTGTCTTATGTTGCTCGCACTGTATGTGCCCGTGTTGTATGTGTAAATGTAGGCAGTGGTAGTGCATTGGTTCATGCGCTGCACTGAATATAGCCCCCTGGGTTTGTTTCAAAGCCATGGCTAACATCAGTGCCGAGTGATATCAGAACCTTTTTGGGCAGCCTCTATATCAACTTGACCTTAAATCCCCGGTACGGCACTGGAGAAAAGAGAGGCTGCCTGGTGTGGTGCGTTCCACTTCACACAACCCCATCGTGTACCCTACCAGCCATGGTCTATAAAACTAAACGGAGGATATTTGTGCAAACTTATTTAAGGAATGACACACTATGCATAGTAGTGCCCATTTAGTTTTTGATTTGCTAAATAGCAGGGTTTTGTTTTGTAATATCTGTGTAAGAGACTGGCTAATTGATGTGCAGCGTTGTTGGGATGCAATTGCATGAATGACGCTGTATAAAACTTAATTATTATTGATTGAGTCGTTAAATAGTTGTGGCGATTCGGCTGAATGTCACAGAACTCCGTCCTCCCCCCCCCCCACGTGTCCACGCAGCCCAGCGGGCTGGGACAACGACAAGAAGATCGGCATCCTTCATGAAAACTTCACGTCCGTTCGGCCCGAGGACCTGTACGAGGACATTATCATCAAGCCGCCCGTCAGGAAGGCAAGGGCACGAGCAGTAGCTGTGGTGGAGCTATGGAGCATTCGGGCAGTGCAACTGCACCGGGACCCAAGGGGCCGGATGATTGGCCGAGGCGTCAGGCAACGTTGGGCTACGAAGAGAGGGGGAAATTGGACGGGAGACGCCATTTTATTTCTTGCACTAGGGCCCATGCTATTTATGAACTATTTTTACACGCTTTAAACTATTCAAAACTATTAAAACGAAACTTGATTTAAAGATTTCGTGACTGCAGGGATTCATATTCTTGGTTCTTTCGGTAAAAAACTATTTAAAAATGTATTTCTGTGGATTTCACACCTGATGATGATAGCTTCTGTTGCAGTCGAAACGTCGTGAGAATTTTTATATTAATTTATTATTTCCCTTCTACGTGACTTTACCGAAAGAACCAAGAATATAAAACGAAACTATTTAAATTAATACGCTTTTTTCTTTTATCCGGTAAGGCTCACTGAGCTATTTAGCTTTTTTTTCAGAAGCGACCTGGCTCTCAAAGATAATAGCTCAACGAAGTGGCTTATGTGGAAATAGAGAGCAGCAGCCAAAAAACTACCAACTGTGATGCCCCACTGGCCTCGGGCATAATGCTTCGCACGCTGCATCTTGTGTATTCTGGGTGATTTGGTGACAGCCTGGATGCTACATTGACGTATAATTGCTCAACTCGTCTGCCCTGTGTGCGTTGCATGCCTGCGTGCGTGCGCCACTGCAGTGGGTACAGGAGAAGGAGGTGTGTGCGGAGGATGAGCAGGTGTTCCTCATGAAGCAGCAGTCGCTTCTCGTCAAGCAGTCGCCCTCTCCCTCCGGGAGGCCCGCAGTGCGTGAACCTCTACACCTCTCTCAATGCATTCTATCGCGCTGTGTAGTTGATGAGAAACTCTTCACAAGCAACGAATTACGTGAAGGCTGCAAACAAATATGGTCAACTTTTGATCATCTCTGATATGAAGCAAAAAACATCGATAATGCAAAGTCTGTGTCAGTTAGGTTATAACAACCCGCTTAGTTTACATTCATAGAATGAGGGTGAAAACGTGCAAAGTGTCTCCATTTTATTGTTTCTTAAAGTCATTGGTTTACTTACCGACATGGATGTGATCGTGTGTGTACCGAGTCATTGACACTCGACAGTAAGGAACAGCTAGGAATGAAACCAGCGCTCGTGAAGTAATTTTACCTATTTTTTCACGAGCACGGTTTTTCCGAAACTCGGATAATCGACCCACGGATAATTTGAGAGGCAACTTTAAGAGAAAATAATGTGCAAAATTTCATTTTTTTATGGCAGAAGATGCATTTGTGACCATGCCTTGCATTGGATTTGACGGCACAACACCATGTATAATGTACACGACCTTGTTTTTGGCCACGAAGAGTCAAATTTGTGGCCATATTTGGACAACGGCAGGACAATAAGATAATTCTACACCTGTTTCATAATTGTTAGGAATCATCAGTATAGTAGCCATTGCTGCCTTGTGCCTCATGGCACATGTGGACAAGGAAGCAGTTGTGGCTTTATGTGGACAAGCCTGTCTGATGACTGGGGACGGTGATCATTTTTGTCGGTGACGCAACGGATGTGCGCTTTGGAAAGCGTTGCAGAATCCACGCAAGTGCAAGAGTTTTATTTCCTTGTCACTGCGTGCAGGACGCTGGGCAGAGGGTACCCGGTGGTTCCCCCCGAGCCTCCACTAGGCCCGTGGCTTCCAACGTGGCGAGCGTGTCGCCCATCTCTGTGGGAAACAAGAAACTGGACCCCGCCAACGTTAAAGGTCCGGGCTGACATCCCAACCACTTCGGCGGTGGAAGCAGTATGCGAAATGGTAGCTGTGACACTCCAACTTTTGTCTGCTCCACAAAGAACTATAGCTCACCTGAAATACACCCAGGTGTATAGAATTCATACTTCATCACACTGGGTGGTGCGAGTTAATGAAGGTGGGAGGCAATAGATGTAGGAGCATAGAAGTATGGTACAAGCATGGACTTTGCTGAACTGCCCTCTGCTGTCCCCACAACAATTCCGCACAGTAGTTGCCCATACAAGCGCCGTGCAGAAATTTTAACAAGCTTGGCGAGAAAATTATTACTCGGCGGCGAGTCGCCTCCCTTGTAGGCCTCACGCTTTGTGTTTTCTGTTTGCTCCCGCAGGAGGTGGGACAAGCGAGGGGGTGTTGGCGAACTTCTTCAACAGCCTGCTGACCAAGAAAGCCGGCTCGCCAGTTGGAGCTGGCGGGGGGAGCGGTGGACCGGGAAGTTCACCAGGGACCACAAAAAAGCACGGTATGGATGGATGGATGCCTGCTCGTTCGGCACATGCCTTCATTTATGTGTGGCACCGCGGTGGCGAGATGTTAACTACCTCACCTGGTATGCAAGAGGTTCGTGGGTTCGATCCCGACCCTGATGCCTGTATGTTCGGGTTGCATGTCCTCTCCGTGGTTGTGGATTTTTCTCTGGGTCCTCCGGTTTTCCCCCCCACATTTAGAAACGTGCTTTTTAGAGTATTCAGCTGCTATACATGTCCACGTGACAATAAGCCACTTCGTTCAGGTTTCATTTGTGGCCATTTCGCTTCTGGAAATGAACTCTTTCGCTCAGTGGGCCTTTCCTGGTCAAATAAAAATAGTTTAAGAGTTTCGTTTATTCGGAAAAGACGCTCAACAACGGCCGCAAAGTGCATGCAGCTTCCGTTGCATGCACGATGTGAACTAGAGAGAAAAGAGAGCCTTGGGAGAAAAACAAAAACTCAGATTCTTGGTGTGAGCATTTTTCACATTTCACAGCATTTCTATGTTGTTTTACTTCTGCTTCACATTGCTGTTGAGTAGGTTTGATTGTTGATAACTGGATGGCAGCGCAACAATGCATTGCTGTACTGTACTGGAATGTTCCCGCCTTTGCAAACCTACACGGACCAGCGTGGTGAAGTATGGCCAAATAACTCCCATGATCTGTATTCTGTGGGGAGGCAGTCATCCAGAAAATCTCTGACCAAAAATGCCAATATCGAGGTTTGCTTGCCACGAGAGGGTTCAGGAGCAATTTTGTCGTGCTGCTATTACTCCATTGAAGGAGCGCAGACTAAAGTTGTTCACTCTCTGGTCCATAGTTTGGGTTGCATGGCCGCAATCGCACTGCAACTTATAGCCATCCAGAATAAGAATATTTATTTATACCGGAGGAATCCGATGAGCTTTGAAACTCTTTTTCACAGACGTCCAGTAGCGGCGGCACAGAACATTGCAACAACAATAAAAAAAACATGATAGCAGTGGAAAGTATAGGAAAGGTAAGCTAATAATTATATTCTTGGTTCTTTCGGTAAAGTCACGTAGAAGGGAAATAATAAAGTAATAAAAATAAAACATACGATAAAATTCTCACTGAGAATTTTTACATAAAAAAATTATCACTTAGAATTTTATCTTATGTTTTATTTTATTATTTCCCTTCTACGTGACTTTACCGAAAGAACCAAGAATATGAATCCCTGCAGTCACGAAAGCTTTAAATCCAAATAATTATAATAAAGGAATTGAACAAAACTTTTATTTCACCAGGTAAAACCACTGAGAATGGCATGACATTTTCATGCGTGCACTGGAATGACACGTACATGTGAACACTGACATGGTTCTGCGTTGTGGTGGGCATCGTGGTGTATCTTCTTGTCATTGAGCTTCGTTCTTGAATCGGTATTTCACCTTGAACGCTTTCGCTGTACATCCGCGTTGTTTGTGTGCTGTGTCTTGCACCGCGCTGCCGTGTGCTGTACTGTCGGGCGTACACGTCCCCTTTTTCCTTTGGGTTTTCTTGCTGTCACAATCTCCGCTTTCTCTGCCCACTTCCCCATCCACTCCACTCCCACCCCCCACCCACCGCAAGGCAAAGGCTCGAAACGGGTTTGTAACGGAGCCCTATGGCCTGCATGTCTGACAGCTTTCGCAAACACTTGTAGACGGATGTTTACAAGAAGCATTATGAAGCTTCATTTCTTACGTTTACTCTCGAAGCTGTTGGGTTTTTTTTCCCCCTCTTTAAAATACTCTTTTTTTTAGTTATCAGAAGATTGAGAATGAAGAAAGAGCTCAACGATTTGGCAGGTGGTGGGGTAAAGTTGTGGGTAATTCCCACCTCTTCCGAGACATCTGGCCAGTATGGAATAGAAGGTCTAAGTGCCCTCTAGATCAGAGATCGGCAACCAAAACAACAAGACACATTTTTTTTCGAATTTGGTAAAAAAACTATTTCAAGAGCCACAATGCGGGTAATACGAGGCAGTCCTTTGTAAATAACGTCACGAAACAGTCCTTACTGAGCGGAATGCGACTCTGGAGCTGCAGATTGCCGACCCCTGCCCATGGTAAACTAGACTTCCATGGTAATCTGGACTTTCGTGGTAAACTGGGCTCCCATGGTAATCTGGACTTCCATGGTAATCTAGACTCCCATGGTAATCTGGACTCCCATGGTAAACTGGACTTCCATGATCGGGGATCAGCAACCAAAATAACACGAAGAGCCTTTTTTTATTTTTATTTCAAGAGCCGCACCAGCAGTCCTTAAAGAGCCGCCGCGTGCAGCTCCGTAGCCGCAGGTTGCCCCGACCCCTGCTCTGAATGGACTCTAGAACTTCCTAAAGTGGAGGCCCTTCTGCCAGCAGTGGCATGAGCAAGCAAATGCAGAGCTGCACCTTTTAGCAGAAGAACGGCCTTTGCCATGATGTTTTAAAATGAATGCAGAGGAAATAAGTCCTATGGCACGCCCTGTGATCCAGCGCTGTTGGAGATGAGGATTGGTGGCTCACACAGACATTTGTAACGTTCTCACACCCCCCACTGGGCTGCAATGCATCTTGGAAAGGGCGATAAACAATCGCGTTTTGTAAATCCATTAGTGCGCGCTGTTGTGCGTTGTACCCTCGTGAGCATGAGTTTCCTCCAGGTACTGTCGATTCCTCCCCACATGTGTAAAACATCTCTTAAACAGTAATTAGTAAAACGTTCCAACACAGGGCCCTTCTAAGTCTTGAGACTCGGTGAGACTTTCCTTGATAGTTATTATCATCGTATATGGAACACTTCCACCAAGTGTACATGGATAGCCATTGGTGTCAATCCACTGCTGGATGAGGGCCTCCACCACACCGTGGGGGTCGTCGGCCGTTATTTGGCCACACTTCACGCGGAAGCATAGAACTACAGTTCGATGGATTTTCTGTTTTGACTCCTTTTGCTGACAACGACGGAACCCCGTGCATCGTTTTGGAATTGCATTGTTATCCCCCGTTCCAAACTTCCGTTTGTATGCTAGCTGCATCATTGTCATTGCATGATTTGGCTGTTTTGGTAAAGAACAGGGATGTTCCTCTCCGCTTGGTACGCGCGCGAGCCTCTTGCATGCTGCTGATAGACGTGCGTAAAGTCCAGGGCTTGCGTTGTCATTAGCACATTAACCTGATGTACTGTGTCGCTCCGTGTCTCTTCGCGTCACGCCCTGGAACGGTACGCAGGACCGAAGCCAGCGTTGACTGACGTCCAGGCCGAGTTGGACCGCATGGCGCGCAAGTCCGAATCGACGTCTGTCCTCGCATCGACCAACTTCGATGACACCGCCTCCTGAAAAGCAATCCCCTCTCTTGCCGTGCGCACGCTCCTCCAGACCTCTGAACCGTAACCATTGCCTCTCCCCCCACCTCGCGTCCTTCCCCGCGACCTGATCTTCGAGCCTTTCCCGAATTTGCTGTCTTAACTAGGACAACCACTTTTCTCAGAAGACGAAAATAACCTACCTTTGCAACCATGGCGACGTGCCTCTATCATAATGCCTCCTTGCTCCGTCGAAGCCCTCCCCCCGCTAATTAAAGCGGTCCAGTGTGGCGGGTGTCACTGTATGGGTGTGTGTGTGCGCAAGTCACCGTGCTTTATCGGCTAAGAATTTCAGTGGGATAAGGGGGGGGGGCTCAAGTGATGAAAGTGAAAGCGGAGGTTCGTTTGTGCTGGTTGATTAAGCTGCGTGTGCAAAGCAGGTCACTTAATTGCACGTTGACACGAGTGGGGGGGAGGCGGCATGAGTTTACTACCACCTAGATGTGTGTCTTCGCGTGTATATTCTAACAAACTTGCGTTACGCTTGTCTGTGTTATCGGCTTGTATCATCAAGTTACGCACACGTACGTACGAGCATTTGTACACGAGCATACGAACTCGGAAAATGTTGTTTGCACACACGCAGCGCAATTCCTTGCAACCGACGACACTGGAGGCGTTTAACTGGTTCTGCGCGCGTGCAAACAACCGCTCGAGTGGAAAAGCGTTTGCCTCACGCTTGTGAAGGGACCCCTCCGTCGGTTTGTAGAGGCTTGGTGTGCCTAGGGTAGCCATTCCAAGCCATTGCTGTAGCACCAAGTTAGCCGTTGAGCTTGCAGAGTCGCCGCGAGACCCGTGGCCCATAAAGCACGTGCGCTCACACGGTTGTCCGTCGAGCGAGTGCCCTTGCAGGGCCTCGCCCGGGGAGGGAGTCAACGTTTCAAGGGCGTCTCCCCGTTGCGGACTCGTTGGGCACTGTGTATAAATACATTCAGGGGGCCTTAGAAGGCAGTCCACTCCATTGACTTGAGAAACGTTTCCAAAACTTAAGAGATTTAAATACAGTGTTTTGGTTTTTTTCATCTAATAAATTCGGAGAGAATAATAGAGGTTGTTGTTAGTCTGTTGAAGTGGCCTAATTTGTAGATTAATCAGCGCTAACAGTGGTATTGTTCACATTTGTGAAGTGAGCACACACTGAAAACTGAATAAATTCCATCGTCAAAATTAATGTAAGGCAAATCATTTGCGACCTAGATTGTCACCTGTATGGTCAAGATACACATTTCAAGATGTCTGCGAAATGTACATGGGCATATTTCGATTGCCATTGACCCTTGTAATAGCACCAACAGACAACAGTCTAGCAGTTGATGGAAAATGGCCACTCATCACGTTATTGTAATCAAAAGGTAAATTACAAAAACATAAAACATTGCATATGACGATGCGAAGTTGAAAAGTCCCTTTGTCTCGAAAATATTGAAAGGCTGAATAAAAATCAATCTCTGAGCCTCCTCCAAAACAACTGTCCATGTTCCCCTTGCCAGTCAGCCAATGAGGAAGAGTGCTTTAGCACCCAATGAGCGGTGCAAATATTCCATCTTGAGTCAATAAAGAAGGGGCAAATGAAATGCGTTTAATTAATGGAGTGGCTGCCTTTGAAAATGTTTTAAAACTCTAAAATATTTGAAAACGTCAAGCACGTGAGTGCTGCGATGTGCATGTCACGAAACTCATGCTGCGAATTTAACTGCGATAAAAACGTGTTTGTGTTTTTTTATTTGTGCTTTTTTCTTGTAATATTTCTTTTTTGGGGGGGGGGGGGGGGGGAATTCCTATCTTGCCCACTTTTAACCCTGAGTCTCCCACCCCGCCACCCCAAGACACTTGACCCTCTCCCCTACTGCGTGCTCGGCCGTGTATATAGTGAAGCACAAGTTTTATTTAAGTACATCACGTGTGAAGGCGTGTGTAGAGTCTCGGTGCAGAGCACATAGATGCGCTAAGGCTTGTCCTCATACCCCCCCCCAACTCCTCCCCGCAGCTCTTCTCTGTGCTTTTTAAACCCTCTCCACTACCACTCCCCTCCACCAACTCTCGCGACACTCCTTCCAGCACTTTGTCTGCATCGCTGTGTGTGCAGAACTCCCACATGTAAAGTACACAAGCAGGCTGCTCCATCGACTGGGACGTGAAGAAGGAAACACCCCAGCAGTATAAGAGCATGGAGAATGGGCTCGCAGAATACAGACGTACAAATAAATAAAGCATTACGACAAACGTCTTCTCGTTACGCTGCCTTTGCTTTGGTGGGTGTCGGATAGATATTTATCATCGTCAAATGCACTTCATTGTTACGATTCGGACCATCGCCCGACTGTGCCAACAACAGCGTCACCACCGTGAGAGTTTATTGTAGTGAAAGTGAGAAGCGCCAATTGCACCGCCGAGATTTTGGGTTCGAATCCATACTGCGATTAAACCGGGTTCGCAAGTGTAGCGAGTTGATGGGACATAGCCCGGTCACCGAAGACTGAAAGAAATTGCGCGATTAAATTAGGTTGCACTTAATTTGGGCAAATGCTAGCTGTGAGAATTGAAATGATTGGTTTGATTGTCACGTGATTAACATTGCTCTTGAATGGCATGACAGGTAGGAAAGTGCTGCCCCCGACTAAATGGAGCAGGCCACTTAAAGGAATCGCAAGTAGTTATGTGAAATCTACTTCCACGGACCATTCTCTAACGTGGAGGGTTGCCGTTGTTTGCGAGAGATGCTAATAGCTGCTTCAAATTATATGACATGAGCTAATAACACAATTTGGATGCAAAGTATCAATTGGAAGTTAGTGCTTGGAACAAAGCTTAGTTTCAACGTTTCTTCTTTACACCAAAGCAGCAGTGAAGAACCTTTTCCTTCCCGAGGGCCACAAAGGACTTTCAAAACTCTTTGGCAGGCCACACAAGTTGAAAAACTATTGGTCATGCTATGACTGCATGCATTATTGATCGTGGGGTTTTAACGACTTTAAAGGCAATAGGTGTTTGAGTGCTTGTATGAAACCGTGTCACCAGGTCAAAAACGTTCCATGTTAAGTCACCCTGTCAAGAAAGGTCGTATTATGCAATAGGCACTGCCTAGGGCCTACGAAAACTTAACGGCCTACGAAAAAAAACTTGACCATGTTATTTTTTGTATGAAAAAAAATGTGTACCAAGATATCTTCTTGAATACATATATTTACAGAGCAAAGATAGGCACAGGGTTTCAAATTAAATCTGCTTATCTGTGGTACACAGCGCACTCCCATCGAATTAAGGCGCAGACTAAATAATGAACATATCAGTAGCGACATCTGTTCAGCGGCTGGACAAAGTACCGCGGGAAACAAGCGGAGTGACTGCGGCGGTACTAGTGACATGGGGCAGCAGTATCAACTGGAGAGAGTTGTCACTGGAGGCTTGTGAAACAGAAGTGCCTGCTGCCGACAAGAACATTAATCCGGCCCTGGCCGTCGGTGCGCCTAAGATGCACGCCGCGACGTTTAAATGTGGTGTTGTGTGGACATGGGCCGCGTGAAATAAAAAAGTTTATCCTGGAGAAATCCGATGAGCTATAAGGCTCTTCATCTAGATTTGAAGCTTTCGTGACTGCAGGGATCCATACTTTGGTTCTTTCGGTAAAGTCACGTAGGTATAAATTAAATCACGACGTTTCGATTGCAACACAAGCAATCATCATGAGGTGGGAAAACCACAGCAAGAAAAACATTTTTGCTGTGGTTTTCCCACCTGATGGTGATTGCTTGTGTTGCAATCGAAACGTGATTTATTTTATACCTACGTGACTTTACCGAAAGAACCAGAGTATGAGGCTCTTCACAGATGCCCAAATTAAGTTAATGGCCAGAGGTTCCCCCCCCCCCACCAATGAAATGTACTCCCAGACAATTCCGAAAAAGATGTATTGTTTTTACTTTATATTTACATGGCAACAAAACATTATCGAGCGGTTAAGATCACTCCCGCATTGCGTAATCCCAAGCTGAGTGTAGCAGCAATTCTCTGGACACAGACATTGCCCACATTGCTTTAATCGGACAGCACTTTCCAAAAAGTTTTGTGAACCGATTACTAATTAATCATACTTGGCATCAACATTATTTTAGGTTTCTCATTTAAAACATGAATATCCCTCGAGTTTATAAGAGTGTACTTTTCATCTTTCAATCTCCAACCCTTGACAGCCCAGTTGTGTATGTTTCATACCACCCTCCCATGGATAACAAGCAGTAGTGTATACTTATCTCTACTTACAGCTATTGCTATATGGATTTAAACACAACCACTTAGAGCGAATAACTATTTGGACCTACTGCGCAACATTGTGCACTGCAAACAAAACGGTGACTGAGTTTCAATTGCGTTATGGATTTCTCAGCCTCTTGATACAATTTCCCAGAGTGTGCCCGATCTCGGAAGTAAGGCAGAGTGAAGCCAGGATGGTGCCAGAACGTTGCAGGCTGTGTGTGGGACTGCACTGCGGGTAGTGGGCAATGCAGCAAAATCACACATTGTTGAATCTTGATTTGAAGCTTTCGTGACTGCAGGAATCCATTCTCTTTGGTTCTTTCGGTAAAGTCACGTAGGTAGAAAATTAATAGATCACGACGTTTCGATCGCAACACAAGCAACCGTCATCAGGTGAGACAAACAGCAGAAGAACTGCTGCGTCAGAACCAAAGAGCACACACATTGGTTTGACGACGCTACAAATCTGCATCATCCAGCAGCGGTTTTGCCCCCCCCCCAAAAAGGAGGTGGGGAGGGCTTTACATGGTATGGATATTGAATAGTAAAATTCATAAAAAGATAACGTGGGGGGGGGTGCCTCTCGGAGTCAGCCGAAGGTCTCCTGCGATGCGTAGACAATGTAGAGGAACCCGTCGGCGTCACGCTGCTGCTCGTACAGCTGCGACAGGGGCACGCTGGCACTCGCGATGCTGCGCTGGTTCACCAGCAGGAAGAACGCCTTGCCCGGGTCCAGCTCAAGACGGCGCCTGGGAACGCAATGGGTGGAGGGGGTAAAAGGGTGAGCGGAGAGAGAGAGAGAGACCGTCGCAATCTACTGGACGTCTGTGGGAAAGAGCTTTATAGCTCGTCGGATTCCTCCAGTGTAAATTAGCATTCTGAGTCCCAGTGCCACTGTTGGGAGACACTGTTGATAGGAAGCGAGCTCTGACTCATGTGGTCCTAAGAGTTCAAATTACTTGAATTGCACCATTGGAACCTCTTTTGCCAGTAACAAAATATGAGAATTGTTTTTTATAACAAAACTGACACCTTTTTTGATCAGAGTTGTGTTTTTTGTTTTCATCCAACCGCAGGTATTGTGGTCAACGCAAACATGACTCCTTGTAAAAAAGGTGTCAGTTTTGTTGCCAGATAAAAGGATAAAAAAAACTATTATCGTACTTGAATTGCAATTGGGATAATTTACTATTGGCAGACAAACCCCATGTGCACTTATGTGCCATTTTTTTATCAATCTCCTGTTGGATGGGAGACTCCCCAGCACGCGGGTAGTTATTTGATCATACTTCACGCTGGTTAGTACGGGTTGGTGAAGGTGGGCAGCGTAGATATGAAAGCATAGAAGTACAGTACAACAGACTTTGCGACACAGCTGTCCGCCGCAGCTCCAAAGTCTCTCAAAATCCCGTTACAGACGGTGATCACTGATCCAAGCATCTGAAGAAATCGGGCACATTCCAGGTGCTTCGGGCAAAACTATTATATTTTTTCAGCTGAATGTGTTATATTACATTGATTAATCACTTGATTTTAAAAGGGTGCGCATTCCCACCCCTCCTTCCACACCCTCCCCCACCCTCCCAACAAATACAAGAATCAATTTGTCTTCAAAAAGAGCCTTCGCCATTATGTAGTAACGATCGTTCATCAAATTAAATTGGAGCTGTAATCAAGACTCGTTAGATGGACATTGGTGGATATATTATCATCCGTGTGATAGAATTGCTCATTGTGTGTATCAACACTGCTGGCTGAATGGTATCCCATTGGGCCCTCTGTGCAAACAATGAATTTGCACGTGAACACTGACTCTGTTCAAATTAAAAGTGGACTGGGCACACGCTTGGCAGCCGAGGTAAGTGAGCAACAATCAATTGGCTTCAGCGGCCATCAGCCGTGCACTGTGTTTACATTTCAGAGACATAATCGCTGCGCTGGGTTGGCTTTGCATTTGCTTGCATTTGCATTAATGCATTGCTGATTGGGCACTTCACACCAAACGTTTGAAGCCCGTCAAACCAAAGTATGATCAATGCTGTGGAGTTGCGTTTGGTGAAATGATAGGCGGCAGTACATTATGACTCCTTGCATGCTGTGCGTATCGACGCTAATTGAGAAGCTGCGACTGATTTCAAACAAGCGCTTTACTGCGTATTGTACGTGCGGTATCACTTAAACTGACAAACTCGGTAGGATATCAAACACCAACCTATTTTATAAATATTCATGTTTATCATCTCCCCCGTGTGATTTCGGTTCACGCCCGTCCAAGAGGCATGAACCACCACACCTGGACGTTTGTGTGCAAAAAAAATATTTAAATATTTTGTCATTCCCCCCCCCCCCATTTCATCCCAACCACGATATTGACATCGTCTCACGAGATGAAAAACTCATTTGAGATCTCTCGCTACAGCAGTGACACTCTTTGTGTTCCAAGAACAGTCGGGCTAGAATGGTGGGCCGACGAGTCATTCTGTCGAGCTCCCCTGCCCCAACACGAACGATAGAAATGAATTAATTAAATCAGTAAAGATGTATTCGACTATTTATTTTTGCTAATCGAGCCCTCCCCTTTAAAAATGGGAATCTCCCAAAGGCAGGAAACCCCCTGCAAGCCACGCCCAGCACAGATGGGATAAGAAGTGAGACTACCCCCCCCCCCCAACTATTGTTGTGTTATCCGATTAGCTGAGTAATAAAACTGATAATCAATAATGAATTACTAAATCGTACAGCTCAGCTACGGAGAACCGCCCACAACATATCAGAGCTACATCATAGATCACATCCAGTAGGGGGCAGCACTTTCCCACCTGATCTTGTCATGTTTGTCACGTGACAGTAAACCGAATCTTGTTAATTTGAAAGCTGGAATTCAGTCAGATTAAATTTAGAACCAAATTTAACATGACCTTTTTTGTGTGTGCAGTCGTTTGGTGATCAGGCCGAGACGATAAACTTACCACACATGACAACACAGTTATAATCACTGAATTCTAACCTAGGATCTCAGCTGTTCCAGCTCAGTACTCCTCTCTGAGCCACCTGGCCAACTCGAAATTAAGTGGCTTTCCAGCAGCAGACACGTGAACCAATGTGCAACATAGCATACATTTAAATTTCGATTTAAAGCTTTCGTGACTGCAGGGATTCATCTTCTTGGTTCTTTCGGTAAAGTCATGTAGAAGGGAAATAATAAAAAAATAAAACATAATAAAATACAATTCTCATGACGTTTCGGCCACAACGCAAGCAGCCATCCTCAGGTGAAGAACAGGTCTGTCGGAAAGACAGCATCTGAATTTATTCTATAATGCCTCTCATCGATAAAACCTTGATTCATAGATTCAAGTCCAGAACCCACATTAAATGTGATGCGGTCATTGCTGACTGAGACCCAGCATCTCTGAGACCATGCTTGTACGAGTCTGTGACTGTGTGCTGGATTGTTGAATACCGTGCTAGAATGCCGTGCGACTGATTCCTAGGGGAGGTGGTGGTGGTGAACAGCTGCAAGGGTAAGAGGCAGCAAGGGCTGCGCACGCCGCGATGAGAAGACGGATACCAACCGGAGGATCTTAACCAGCTCGCTCATGTTGACGTGATCCGGCACCAGGAACTTGGTCTTGTCCAGCTTGGGCAGATGCTTCTCACCCTTGCAACGCTCGATGATGACCTGCGACCACGCACGGAGAGGGTTCGTCAGCCTCGGTGCGTCATACGCGAGCGACCACGCCGTGTGAACAGACATACACCAGCGTGTACAGACTGTAACTGAAGATAATGACTTGACTTAATGCCTTGGCGATGCCGACGAGTCGGCACTCGCTGGAAGTCCACTCATGGCGAATCTCCAAGTGTTGATGGTTTCTGGCCAAGTCTGTCAGCGTCTGGTAATGTGAGGCCCAGATCCAAGTAATCTTCCATTATGTTAAAAATTTCTCCCTTGGACAACTGCTAGTCTTTGACCCTCTGATATTTCTGTGGAGAACCTTCAGAAATATTGGTGCCCATCCTTGATCACGTGTCTGAAATAAGATAGCCACCTCTGCTGAACAATGACCGATGTGAATAACGAGGCATGAATAACTAGGATGTAAATATTTTAAGAAGGAAAAACAAATGGTTGATGTTCCCATAAGCTTCATTAAATGTATTCAAGACTCAGATCAAAACACTTCAATGTACAGGTAGTCCTCTACTTACGATGGAGATGCGTTATGACGACCCCATTGATAAGTAAAAAATATCGTAAGTCGAAGATGGCCTAGCCTACCCAGGAGTCTTAAAGAATGGTGATAATTTAGCAAAACAGAGCAATTTCCAGTACCGTACTGTATAAACGATATACTGTATGTATTTATTAATTACAATACTGTATTGCACAGTAAAATGTAAAGTAAAAAACAAGGTAAATTCTGAGCCTACCTATATGAACTGCAATTTAATAGAAAGTTAACACCGAGACAACTTGGTGGTGAGAGTGAGGCATCACCACACAAGGTGGTAGATGCGTACATCCTGGCAGCGTCCCAACGTACAATATCGTACCTCGTACGCTGCTGCGGTTGCCTGCCGCGCAAAATTTAAAATATTTAACAATTTTGTCGTATCGCTATCGCCATCGTAAAATCGAAATATCGTAAGTCGGAGCATCGTAACTCGGGGACTATCTGTATGCATCTGTCCTCACACAGCTCGTCTCTGGAATTCTCTCCCGCCAATGACTTTTTCCAATTTCGAACTCTTATATGTTACAGATTAACTCTCATCTAAAACACTTTCTGTGGTGCTGTTTGTTGCTGACCACTTGGCATGATGAGCTTAGCAACCGTGATAAAAAAAAACTCAATGTTTCTAAATAATTGTAATAAGAAATTTTTCAAATGAAACGTTTGTATGGATTAAGTAAAAAATAAATGCACCTTCATCACCATCTGACACCGCAGCGTTTTCTGGTTCCTGTCTTACCAAGCGTGGTCGAAATGCTATTTCTAATCTGAATTTCCATCCTAAGTGGTTGGCATTCGTTGCTCAAGTCAAAAGCCGCTTCATAATTATACTAATAATTACCCATTATATTTAAAGTGTCTGAAATGTACGTCTAAAATCACGGAACTGTTCTCTTACAAGAGGGACAAGGCCTCATGTTTATCTCTCATCGCATGTTTGCTTTGAATCGTGCAAGTAAGAGCTGGTTATATACAGTTCATGCAAATTATATATAAATGATAGTACGCATTATACATTCAGGCCAATCCAATGAAGAGACAAGAGAAAGTTAATATTTTAAAAAGGGGTTGAGGAAATGATGCATAACGAGGCAACTGGCAGCCGGTGAGTGAGCAAAGTTGGTGAATCAGTTGATTGCCGGATCAACAATCAACTTTGACAGCTTGACATTGACACCCCAATTAGGTTTCAAAATGTAAGTGCCCGGTAGTGTAAATCAGTAGGCGTACGCGTTTGTGGAGGCTACGCGGAGTTGAAACGAGCGTTCCAAAACGTTCTCTTGACGAGAAAATCACTCACGGGTATCTTGTTGGTGTGCAGAGCGCGGATCTGAGTTGAGTCTGCGAGGCGCTCCTCTGAAAGACAACCGTGGCCCATGCAACAGTTATTTTCATAACCTCGGTCAATTCAAGAAATGTAATTTGTTGCGAGCCGCTCGGCATATTTGAGCCTTTGGGGCCAATAACAGCACACGTCAGCATGACACGAATGGGAAGTGAAAACATTTGTGAATTTAAAAACAACAAAATAGGCGCATGGCTCAGCCTCACAATGCTCACCCCGACTTCATGAAGCTCATTGTCATGGTCAAATGGTCATCCGGCCAAAGCCACTGATGCCACCACGTGAACCTTCAGCTAAGTCCCAATCTGATCTCCAAGGTCCCCTCTTACGTCTCATCGTCATCATCGAGATTTACCAGTTTTTCCTTTGTTATACACTGGTCGACATGTCCATCAAGGTTCGGTCATCACCGTCACCACCACCACCACAATCTGGCTTGAGGTCTGCTTGTGACACATTTCACACGTCCTTCAAGGACTGCTCTCACAGTGGCCTATGTCTCATCCTCATCACCGTCATCACCACCACCACCACAATCTGGCTTGAGGTCTGCTTGTCACACATTTGACACGTCCTTCAAGGACCGCTCTCACAGTGGCTTCTCCTCTGGGTCGACACTTCTGTAGGTTTATTTGCAATTACAGGAAACCGTAATTATTTTTTTTTAATTCCAGTTTGCCGCACGTATAGAAAAGTCTGACAATAACCACGACTGTATTTATCTTTTTTCAACTGAAATTTAAGGCAAACGAGCCACTACACACACACACTACACACACACACTACACAAGTGTATCACACACACACTACACACACTACACTGTAGTGTGTGTAGTGTAGTGTGTGTAGTGTGTGTGATACACTTGTGTAGTGTGTGTGTGTAGTGTGTGTAGTGTGTGTGATACAGTTGTGTAGTGTGTGTGTGTAGTGTGTGTGTGAGATACACTTGTGTAGTGTGTGTGTGATACACCTGTGGAGTGTGTAGAGACAAGAGACATAAGACAGAGAGACGTAACCCAGTAGCAGATGTCAAACTAAATATTGAATTCGCATCGCACCTCGTGACCTTGGTTCGGAACGTGACACACCCCCCCCCCCCCCCGTGTCCACGACTAAGGCAACATGCGTGTTTGCCTACATGTGTCACTCCACTGCGGGATTGGGGTTATTTCACCATACTTCACCAAGCTGGTCGGAACAGTGAACCTCGGAGTAGGATTGCGTCTACACTGCTACTGCTGCTGCTGCTACAACAATAAAGCACGCAGCACCCATAACGCCGCGCTTCGAGTCTTTAACAACAAAAACAAACTCGGACTTAAAACTCGCGTGGCGATTTGAAGCGCAGGACAATGATGGAGAGGCAACCGATGTGGAACTACGGCTCCCTGGTCTGCACTCAAGCTGAGCACCATCCAGCCGCCAGCGACAGCGACGGCTGTGGGTGGAGGTGGAGATGATGATGGAGATGATGATCATGGCGTGTGGGTGGAGGTGATGATGGTGATGATGATGATCATGGCCTGTGGGTGGTGGTGGAGGTGATGATGGTGATGATGATGATCACGTCGTGTGGGTGACACGACGAGAGTGCGTGAGACACGACGCGGCACAAGCTCACCGAGGCTCCGCGTCTCCTTGAACGAGAGCGATCCGGCCATCGCAGTCTTCCTCCCTCCCTCCGTCCTCCTCCTGCGGGGCCCGACAACAACGAACAACGAAACGAGGGAAACCCCCGAGACCCCCGAGAGGAGGGAGGGCAGGAGGAGAAGTGGCGACACCCCACGCACAACACAAAGACCCCAGGGTCGTGGAATGTCACCGCATGTGGTTGTGACGGGCGCGATTTCACAATCAACCACAACAACAACAAGGCAGACAGACACACACCACACCACACACCACCACCACACATACACACCACACACCATACACACCACACACACCACCACACACACACCACCACCACCACACATACACCACACACCATACACACCACCACCATACACACACCACCAGACCACCACACACACACACCACCACCACACACACCACACATACACACCACACACACACCACCACACACCACCACCCTACACACACCACCACACACATACACACCACCACACACCACCACACACACCACCACACACACCACCACACCACCACCACACACCACCACCACACACCACCACCACACACCACCACACACACCACCACACACACCACCACCACACACACACCACCAAACCCCACCACCCCAGCTCCTTATCGCCTTTAACATTCTGTTGGGGGGGTGTGAAGGCCACCACGGTGGGACCAGAGGGTGGAACGGGTGGCCAGCACCACGCACGCCTCCCCGCTCGGCCGCCTTTGTCTCCCTACTAGCGGCGATGTTTACACACCGGACCGGGTCATCATTAGAGGCTGAGTCGACCTAGGGGCAGGCACAGGACCGGTTCGGATAATCCGTCACCGATGTTGGCCTTTTGAGCGGCAATCGACGTCAGGCCAAATATTAATAGAAATGAAATTCTATTATTTTATTTCTAAAAATGATAATAGAAAAAATAAGTACAATATTTTTTTTTATTCTTATATATTTTTTACCTACGTGACTTTACCGAAAAAAATCTAAGAGTATGAATCCTTGCAGTCACGAAAGCTTCAAATCTAGAAGTGTTTAGATTTGCCTCGTCTGTATCGTATACTACACTGTAGAGTTTACCGTCTCTCGTATGCAGTCTTGTTTGTACTATCTAGCACACTTTATATACCAGTGTCCCCACACTCCAGTTGCACTGCACATATATGCTCTCCACCTGCAGGCTGCATTGACCAACGTGAAGTATGGTCACATGAACCGCCGCTATCCACATAGCGTGGCAGGAGGAGGCTATCATCCAAAGGGATATTCATATATGCAGTACGTGAATTAGCGCGGTTATCTATGTATATCATCCCACAAAAAGCAACAGTACAGCATATAATTATACACCAGCTACCCGTCAATCAAACGTTATTTCACGTCCTATAATTAATTTTAATTGCATGAAGTAGTAACGGTACGGGGTTCAAAATTGCCTTCTTTGCTCGAACGGGAATTCATGCTTACGTGTTTGGAGGTGGGTGGTGGTGGGGGGGTGTGTGTGGCGGGGGAGGGAGGCCTTCATCCAGCAGTGGATAGGCCATGGCTAATGATGATGTTGACATCGTGGACGAAGCGCCACGTGGCCGCGCTGCGGTGCTTATAAGCGCCGCGTCCCCGAGGGCGTCCGTGTGCCTCGTTAGCGCAGTAGGTAGCGCGTCAGTCTCATAATCTGAAGGTCGTGAGTTCGATCCTCACACGGGGCATCAGATTTTTATTTTATTTTTGCGTTCGTCACAATGGACATGGTGATGCAGATGTCTTGTGACCCGGCCACCCAATTAATTGAACCCAAACTTTTTTTTAAATATTGATGTCTGCTTTAAATAAAGCATACTTGAAACATTATTCTTTTGATTATTGAATGGGGGGTCACAAGTCACCTGGACCCCGCTTTATAGCCGCCAATTATCCGTCAGCGAATTTTTCAATGCTAAAACCATCTTCGTTTAACTATTATAATGGTGTTGACCTTCATGATCAAATAATCCCGGAATGCTAATGTGGATTGAGTCTAGATAAGTGCTCGAATTAATTAATGGACTATTGGCATGCAATAAAAGGTGGTATAGGCTCCCAGGGCTGTCTTGCGCAGCGGAGGGTTTTAACGTCCATTGTCCAGTACTTCTATGTTCACTCGTATTCGCTTTTCGCTTTCCGCCTTCAGCAACGTGCAATGACCAGCGTGGTGAAGTATGGCTCAAACGACCTACACGGCGTGCAGGAGGCCCTCATCCAGCAGTGGATTTGACAAATGGACTGTTCGAGGACATACCTATCAACCCCTTATCAGTGGCCCTACCTTATTACAGACCAATTCGAACCTTATTGGTCACCCCGTGCCCCTTAAACATCGCAACGTTCGTCCCACAAAGTCCCATGGCAATGGAGATACACAAAGACAAAAGCACATTTTTTTGTTGGTTTTGAAACGTATATGGACCTGAAAACTACATTTCCCTGTACAAGAATACGGGGTGAACCGCATGGGTTGAAAGGCATGCGAGAATATGATACTTTATTGTTGTTAGAAAGGTAATCTTGAATTAAACGAGGAATCTTTACTTTGCAGCTTCTTTTTAACAGATGTCCAGTTTGGTGTGGCTCAGCAAGTTATAATGGTGTCAGATTCTCACGGTTGTACGGTGTATAAAGTGTTGGACATTACACCTTGTGTTGAGAGGGAATTTGGAGAACTCAAATACCATAGAACATACTGTATACACCGCTAGCCAGAACTTGTCAAACCAGATTTTTGTTGTCATGTATCTTGCGTCCACAGGGTTATGTGCTAAATTATGCACATTACCCCATCAACATTACACCACAGCCCACTGCATATCAGCAATAGCTTTTATTTTATGCTGGGCGTGGTGTTGCTGCAAATGTAAAACATATTATTCTCACGAATTCGTCAATAATCCCCTAATTAACAACCAAGCGACTTATCATAGCCTCATTCGCAAGGGAGACTTACACAAAATACAGTGAAACGAGTCGAGGGCTCTCATCACGAGGACTTGATCCACACTGACACCTAGTGTTTGAGAACGTCACATACAACAATGTGGTTTGTTTTTATATCTGCGAATTCAAGAGTTGTTTTGGCGTTGTTTTCTGGTCCCACACTGGTGAGACTAGGCCCTCTGGCGTAGGCCAATCAGTTAATTCTGATTTTGTTTAAGCCAACGGAGATAGAAAGGTAATACATATTAAAGATAATACAACCATGTACTGTATAAAGTAATGACATAGTTGCTTGCATTTTTTTTTCACTTAAAAATTTTGTAAGAATGATTCAGGTAATGTGGTACCAGGAAACACATTAATTTTTATGTTGCTAAATTAATCGATACCGCAATTTGGACAAGTCTCTATCACAAAGGTGGTGTGAGGTAATAGATTAAAAATTATACTTTATTACGTTATCGAATACGTATTGTATATGTGTAATAAAATTAATAAAAAGTTTGTGAGCGTTTTAGAAATATCAGAAATTCTTCGTTGACCAACCATTGCATTAAATTCCTTGCAAACGCCGATTAAAATTGTAGATTTTAAATCTTGACTTAAAGCTTTCGTAACTGCAGGGATTCATATTCTTGGTTCTTTCGGCAAAGTCACGTAGAAGGGAAAAAAAAATTGTTATAATAAAAAAATTATATATTTTTTATTATTTCCCTTCTACGTGACTTTACCGAAAGAACCAAGAATATGTTTATAAAGGTTTAACACGTAGGCTTTCGCGACCAATATTATTCATACTAAAGGTGTTTTGGGTTAGATCGCGTTATTTATAAATGTGTCGTAACCCTCCACCACCCGACACGGCCAAAGGTTTGAAATGGGTGTAGGCCAAATGTCAGCAGCCAATGGGAATGTCAGTGGTGGGCAGCGACTGTGACGTGGTGGGTTTTCAACCAATCAAAGGGCTGCCAGGTAAAAATTAGCATGTCAATGTAAGAGTGCGCCGAGGTGGCTATGTTAATGTGAGAGATTAGCATGTTAAAAGCGGTAAGATTAATCGACTCTGAGGTAAAACAATAATACATTTGTATTAAGGGGCCGTCCATAAATGACGGGGGGAGGGTGGGGGGTCAGACATTTGTGACGATGTGTGACGAGGGTGAGGGGTTGAGAAATGTGACGTCACATCAAAATGGGCAACTTTAAATAAATATAGACAACACGTTCTACTTAATTAAATAGACTTTTAAATAAATGTTTTCTCCTACAACATCAGAGTGCAGCGCCACATTAAATACGCACTACAATGACAATAGCTTAAAGCGATTTGAAGCATTTTTTTATTTTGGGGGGGGGGGGCAGAGCTTTGTGACGTCATATTTCAGGGGGGTTCTGACATTTTGTGACGCCACGTGACGATGGGGGGGGGCTCAAAAATCGTCCAAAATCGCGTGACGTCATTTATGGACGGCCCCTAATTTTCCCGGAGTTATTTAGACTCGATTCTCACACAGTCGAATTAATCGAAATAAATCGAATCTGAAGTCACATCGGGTAGATCGAAACCATTCTCGCGTCCGATACGGAATCGACACTGTGTAGTGAGAATAGCCGTTGAATCGATACTAAAGCGATAACAGTTGGATGGAATCGACTGCGAGTTGTTTAAAATGGAATCGATTTCGGAGCAGGCGCACCAAGAACCCCCGGAAGTGAACGGAGCTCGCGCCACGTCACCCGAGCGCGCCCAGCCCCCCGCCACCCACGCGCGCTCGCGCCATTGGCGGGAAAAGTCTCCGCCACCGCCCCCGCGCGTCACGTGTCCCGCGCCTTCTCCAATCACGAACCGGGAAATCCGGGCGGTGAGTGGGGTGGGGGGCGGGGCGAGAGAAAGCGGAAGTGGCGTGACGTCAACCGGATGTGCGCTCAGTCATTGAGCAGACGACAGCGTGGGGGAGGGTTAATGGTTGTTCCCGTTCGTCAGCGTTAAGTGACATTAATTGAAGCGCCAACAATTATACAAGTTCGTAATTGGTGAAGCGACCCCGCACGCGCACTTCGCCATGGCCGAGACGACGGACATCGCGGAGTGGTTCCGCGGCATCCCCGTGGTGACGCGCTACTGGTTCGCGGGCTCCGTGCTCTTTCCACTGCTGGGCAGGTTCGGGCTGCTCGACCCGGCCAACCTGGTGCTGGATGCGACGCGCCTGTTCAGCCGCTTCCAGGTGAACCTCGCCTAACCCTCAACCCGCCAAACGCCCTAGAACGTCACCCAGCCGACTCTGAGCTCGAATGACAGACACCCTGTCCTGATGTTCAATTGAAAACTAGGGTTAGATCGCGTTATTTATAAATGTGTCGTAACCCTCCACCACCCGACACGGCCAATCAGCAAAAAAGTGTCACGTTGACAAAAGACAAATAGTTCACTGCTTTAGCCCACCCGGTGTGTTGAAGCGTGAAACCACAACATTTACATTTTTTTTAGTAGTACGACGTTTCGCTGGTAATTTCATCTAGCATCGGGCAATTCGCCAGAATGTTGAGGCTCTGCTCTTGCTACCGGTCTTAAATAGAGCAGCAGCAGGGTGACGTCATCATTTAACTCATCAGGTGCAACGATTTAAGGCGGAGGGGGGGGTTATTGTAATTATATACTAGACGTTGAATCAATGGGTGCTGACAGTGCTTGTTGCGTTTAGATTCCTGAAACGCCGCTCGCTGGACGGTGTGGTGAAGTATGGTGAAAGTGTGGGCGAAGAGCCCCCCCCCCCCACCTTATGATGACCAGCACTTGCGTGGCAAGACCGCACTCATCCAACAGTGGAGTGACAGAAATGGTGCCTGTTTATAAGTCTTGAGTGTGGCATCAAGATGATGTCTGCAACGTCATGTGCTGTCGTGTTCAGGCAGTTTAGTTAAAGCCTAAGCATTGCCATCTACAGCCATTAGCACAGTGGGGACCCTACAGCTGGAGTGGGTTATAGTGTCACAATCCTGTAGAACAGACTTGCCTATAGAACAGACTTAGCGATAGACAAGTTGCACAGTATTCCTGGTTCTTTCGATAAAGTCACATAGAAGGGAAATAATAAAATAATAATAAAATAAACATATAAAACAATGAAATGCTCACGACGTTTCGACTGTAACACAAGCAATCATCAGGTGTGAAATCTTGCTGTGTTATTCCCTACAGCCAGAAGTACAGCGGAAAGTACAGTCGAAGCACGCTGTTGCCCAGAATGAGGATGCTCTTGCATAATAATTGGAGCACTTTGCCATACCTGTCAACCCCTTATCGGTGCCTTGCCTTATTACAGACCAATTCAGACCTTATTGGTAACCAAGTGACCATATACATCTCAAAGTTCATTCTACAAAGTCCCTTCACAAGGGAGATACCATCAAATATACAAAAAAAAAATTTGCCCGTATTGAAACGGCTATACGCCGCGTGGACGTGAAAACTCTATTTCCCTCTACAAGAATATGGGGTAAACCGCGTGGGTTGACAGGTTTGCTTTGGCCCCATTTACACAATCTGCATGCGATATAATTTACAGTCTGAGCGCATCCTGAGCATCCTACTAACTACAAAAACCCAGAAGCGAGGTGTTCACTACAACGGGAGCATCCCTGTTGCCCATATAATGTGCGTGCTCAATGTGCTGGTGTTACGTCGTCATCACGGTTGTTTTGAGCCCCTAACGTGATTTTGTCTGTTCCTTATAGCCTAAGGAAGCTGTTTCCCGTCACCAGAGGACAACGTGTGTTGCCACAACTATTGTTTGGCGAACCCTGTTCGCTGAACAGTCTATTGTTAACAGTCTTGAGCACCGTGGTATTTCACATCCTGGAAATAATTGTCATAATTTACACTTCTAAAATAACCTTTTGACCCTGGAGGTCGCAAGGCGCTGTATAAATCTAAAAACAATTAAATGTATTTCGAAAAAACACCGTAAAACCCCTAATAAAAATCGCACTGGCTCATAATAAAACACCTCACTAACTAAAACCCGTAGATCATAAATATTAAGGAGGTGAAGAGAGAGGCCTTCGACAACTGCAGCTGGATTTGAATAAGCCAAGAGACTGACGGAAAAGGGCCCCGGTCGTCCATCGAACGGAAGTTTTGATCTCGGCACACACCGCAGCAGGTCGGGACCGGAAGACGACCGGACGACTCTTTCTGGAACGTAGGAGTGAGAGTCACGAATATATACGATGAAGTGCCATCATTGAAGGCCTTCGAAGCAAGGAGGACAGTGTTTCCTATATACGGCACTGAGCATGGGTTATTATTTAATTTACAGATTGGATTTGTTTCTGTGTTGCTGCACTTAACCTCATACCTGTGCCCTACCTTATTACAGACCAATTCAGACCTTATTGATCACCCCGTGCCATTATAAATCTCAACGTTCATCCTATAAAGTCCCATCACAAGGGAGAAAGACAAACAAACGTATTGAAACGGCTGTATGCCGTATGAACGCGAAAACTAAATTTCCCTGTACAAGAATACGGGGTGAAACCGTTTCCTATAACCTACATTTTTCCCTTTTTTAGTCTAAGCAGCCGACAATCTGATAATTATTTAGCCGACAAACTGAGTGTGCTGTTCCTGTAGTTTTTACGATGCTGTTCCATACATGCTGATCATATTGTTGCATACATCTTGCCGTTGCCTATAGGGATCGAACAGGGGCAAACTGTCCAGGAATTGCCTAGAGCCTACCATTGCCTGCAGGGATGGGGCAGTGGTGCAGTTGTGAGCACACTGAGCTGTGAATCTTGCAACTTTATATTGATTCCTGGCTATGGCTAACATCTGAACCGGTCTTGAGCTGCCCTTCTACTGCATCAACTTAAAATTGGCCAGTGTGGTTATTAAGTCTGGTCAAACAGCCTCCGTGACCAACACAGCATGGAGAGAGGCCTTCTTCGTCAAGCAGTGGTTTGATATAGGGCTGAATATATATATGTGGAGCATTAACTAGAGTCTGTACGTGCTATAGTCTGAGGATGATGGTGCTGAACCAGAGCAGTCTGTTTTCTCGCAATGCTGGCCATGCTGTTCTCTGTAGTTTGAGTACTTTGTTCTCTACAGCCAGAGGATGCCATTATCTCTATTTTAAACGAGTCCCCTTGTGTCTATAGAATACTGTTATCTGAAGTCTGAGCACTTGCTTCTGCAAAGCCTGAACATGCTTTTCTCCCCAGCCAAAGGCACAGTGTTCCCTTCAGCCTGTTTTGTCAGCCGATTCTCTTTTATCGGGATCCACTTTCGCCATTCCATGCACCCTGTATTTCATGCATCTGCTGTGTCCAGGGCTGGATTAATCCTCTTGTAGGCCCTAGGCACTTCTGTTTCGTAGGCCTTCAGTGATAACTCTCTACAGTTGATACTGCTGCCCCATGTCACTAGTACCGCCGCGGTCACTCCACTTGTTTCACGCGGTACTTTGTCCAGCTGCTGGACAGATGTCGCTACTGATATGTTCATTATTCAGTATGAGCCTTAATTCGATGGGAGTGCGCTGTGGGCTGCAGATAAGCAGATTTAATTTGAAATAATTTTAAAAACAGGGTAAGCCTAAAAATATTTTAAGTGAAAATGTCTTCTATTTTAATATGATTATAGCGGATGATCTGACAGGACGACTGCATGGCGTGCTCCATATTACTTTACGTTCGTTTAAGCTTAAAGATTAGTTTGACAGTTATTTTAGGTGTAATATGGCTCACGAGTTCAACGACTTGTTACCACAGCAAAGAAATTGCAACTTGCGGCCATGAATATATTTATTAAAGAAGATATCTGGTTTAAATTTTTTATCATACATACAAAAAAACACGTCAAATTTAGTTTTTGTAAGCCCTTCAGTGTTTGTAGGCCCGAGGCATAGTGCCTGCTGTGCCTATTGGATAATATGAACCTGGCTGTGTCACTCCTGGACTTTGTTCCCTATTGCTTGTCATCTCCACTCTGAGCCACATTAATCTTGTTCTACATGTTTTCCTCCTACTCCTGGTGCTCAGCAGAGGTCGCAAACGGGTTTTGATTCCTTACCCGTACCCGTACCCGGCTGCACCAGGGTCGAAAATGGGTACCCGTACCCTACCCGATACCCGGCTACCCGTACCCGGCCGGGTATCGGGTAGGGTACGGGTATCGGTACCCGATTGCGACCTCTGGTATGAAGCCATGTTGCAGGCGTGGATGGGTTGATTCTAGGAACTTGAATTGTGAGAAGAGACAAGACGTTGGGAAATGAGTGACAAACGGTTACTCACCAGTGACTCACGGCCTACCCGTACCCGTACCTGGCCGCACCAGGGTCGCAAATGGGTACCTGTACCCGTACCCAGTCGGGTACGGGTATCGGGTAGGGTACGGGTATCGGGTACCCGGTTGCAACCTCTGGTGCTCAGGTTATCACTTGAAGTCACAGTGGAAGGGTTTGAGCAATTAAATGGCAAATACTGATTGAGTTGAATTTGTTTACCGAGGCTCAGCTGTAAAGGAGACTTGCGTGTGTGCCGCTCTTGTGTTTCAGATCTGGAGGCCCATCACGGCAACACTCTTCTTCCCACTGACACCGCAGACGGGATTCCACTTTCTCATTCACCTCTACTTCCTGTACTCCTATTCCACACGCCTCGAGACTGGTGAGGATCTTCGTTTAAGGGCAACTGGCTCATGAATAATGTTACAGAACGCGGTACAACATATTCCTGGCTGGAAAATGCATAATACAAGGTAAAGCTGGGTAGAAAATTCTGCAGATACGCTTGTCAACATTGAATGCTGATCATGTTTTTCCTAAAATATTAAAATTCTGGGGAGCACACTTATGGATTGAAAGAAGGGACTGTAAGTAAATTCATTAATAGTTACATATGAAGTTGTAAACATGATAACTGAACTAAGGCATGTAAGATTAAACTTCATGTAATTGTTTTCAACAGGTTCACATATGTGTCTCTTGTAAAGCTACTTGATTTAGACATGACAGGGTGTCTCAGAGGATCAGAGCACTGAACTGCACGTCTGAGATCCTGGGTTCAAATTCAGGCAGCTATCTTCATTTAAACTAGTTCTCAAATGTAATGAGGTGATGTCTTAGGCTGGTCACCAATGACTTCACTAAAGCCATCAACTTAAATTTGCTATATTCAAGCGCAGAGAATGATAAACAGTCGTTTGACTCTCAAACGTCAAACATTGCTCTCTGTAGCAGGGCTGGTGAAAACGCATTGCTCACTTCTTCTTGGACCAGAGTTAACACGAAGGGATCTCGAGGTCGCTGGGATATCCACTTGTGTTGATGATTTTTTTAAATGAAGGGTTGCCACACTGCGAGAGATCTAAATTGATACTTTGTCTCATTCTATGATGCCGATATCACCATCCAGATAAACTATTCAGAAAAAGGTTAAACTAAATAAATAATGCACAAATCGTACAGGACATGGTGCGCTTGTTGCTGAACAATTTATGAGCTCTGTGCCTGAAAGTGGAGCGTGGATGAATTCGTGTTTTAAGAGGTACATTTGAGCGTAGCTTTGAGTGAAAAAAATCATTGTGACAGTAACCTTTACTGGAGTGATCTTGTATACTTTTATGTTTAGAAAATGTGTTTTTTTTTCCACAGGTGTTTTTGATGGACGGCCAGCAGACTACCTGTTTCTGGTTCTCTTCAACTGGATTTGTATCACTGTATCCTTCGTTGCGTGTTCGTCTATTTGAATCATGATTTTTGGGTGCATTTTTACCGATTAATAGGTTTCTGTTTGGTAGCTTCGTACGGGTGACTCCACAAAGGACTTGGCACTTTTTTGGTTCGTGAACATTTTATGTTACCTATGGGAAAATTTTGCTGAATTGCTCAGCTCATCAACTTTCAGAAGCTACAATGAGTTGAGCGTTGTTCATACTTGGATGAGAGACTGGGAATGCCAGGTGTTCTTGACGAGTTGTGATGGCAAAGCGATGGATTCTTGAATCCCTTTGTGTGGCGCTTTGAGTGGTAACTGCTTGTATGGTTGAATTTGTTTTATAAATACGCTGTTTTACTCCCACATGCATTATTCTCATACATGGATTAGGTCAAACATCTTAATGTAGCAGGACCCTCAAAAAGAATATTAAGGAGATATGGCTTTCTTGGATAAATAAAATAATGTCATAGTAATTGTTAAATTCAGGAAGCACTCGGTTTGTTAATCACACCTTGACTATGTTGCCAGATTGTTGGGCTTATCGTCGACATGCCAGTAAGTATTTGTGCTCAATAAATGTGTTTCATATATTCTTGGTTCTTTCGGTAAAGTCACGTAGAAGGGAAATAATAAAATAATAAGAATAAAACAATAAAATTGTTGCAAAGAATTCTCACAAATAATTGTATTGGATATGAATCCCTGCAGTCACGAAAGCTTTAAATCTTAAGTGTTTCATATAGTTAAAAGACAAACGAATTGAACAAAATGTGATAGTTTACCCCTAGGGAATATTTATTCCTCAGTTTAATTGTTTTCAGGAAAAGCAGATATCCGCTACATTTCATTTTGAATTCACTCTGCATGAGTTTACAATACGTTAATTTAGGTTTGTTTCAAACCACAAGCGGTAATTAACATGACGCATCCCTGCTGTGTTCTCATTTAGTAGAGTTTAATTTGAAATTGGGTAAAAATTACATCTTGATTAAGGTTCCTGACTCACGACACTTTGAAAGTGTTTGTTCGGCTTGCAGTTAATATTCTCACATGGGGGTTAACAGCTTGGGAAAATGATTTGCAATTGGTGCTTAAATGGAACTTCGTCACAAAGCACTTCTGATAACGAATATCAATTAAAACAGTTATCAACAGGATGATGGTGAGAAATGTGAGATTTGACCAAAGAGCAATGGAGACTTTCAAAGGGAACAACAACAACCTCGTGCACTATTTACAGAAGCGCTAGAACCACATGCGGCCAAAAACACCAAAGAATCCCCAGGAAAAGTCCAGTACATAATGGAGATCAAGAAGTCGGTCCCAGTCTAGTAAACTGTCCCACCACCAGCCACAGTCAACCCAGTCATTCAACCCATCCCACTTCGTCTTGCAGATTTCAAAAAGTCCCCGCGCATCGTCATAGCACAGCCACGGTGGTTCATAAATAAATCCAGGCGCCAACAAAGCATGGTCCCAGTGAGCATTAAGAAAGTCATGGCATCACTACCCTAGACCACAGAACGGTGGCAAAGAGGGGCAGAGAGGTGAAAGGGAACATCGGGCAGAGAGGGTAAGAGCCTAAGGCAAGGAAACAAAATAACAAAGGGGTAGAAGGGAAAGACTTTCAACTAAGCAATGGTGTATTTCAAGGATTCACAAACTTCCACTGCACAAAATTTAACAGGATCAAGACAGCAAGTGTGCCCACAAACCTGTCTTTCACATCTCAGGTTTATGGTTTATAGCTTTTGACAAATACTGTAATGGTGGGAATTTTTGGGGCTGACTTTGTGTGTTGCTGCTCTGTGTGTGTCCAGCTGCTGATGATCCCACTCATCATCTCGGTGCTGTACGTGTGGGCCCAACTGAATCGTGACCAGATCGTCACCTTTTGGTTTGGCACCACCTTTAAAGTAAGCAACATCACGGAAGGCATTCTGTCTGTGTCCAAACTGCATTTTTCGAACCTTGTTGAAGGCAAGGGAAAATTAGTTTGGGGGAGGGGAGGTGGGGTATGTGCACAGGTACAGATATGGATGCTTTATGTTCACGTTTTTTATTTAAAATATACAGGAATTCCTCATTTAACGCGGTAGATGTCTTCCAGAAAAGTTCCGTGTGAAGTGAAAATAATTTCCCAATAATAAATAATTTAAAAGGTGGGGGTTGCGTTCCGGGCCATAGTTTTATAAGGATAATAACTTTTTAAAAATATGCGATGTGTGTAAGGGAGAGGGGAGGAGAGGGTGGATAGAGACATGTCACAATTATTAGCAGCTTGTCATCGACCGCTCAGAAACTGCGGTTGAACGGGTGCGTTCCTCGTTCCGCGAATAGTGTTTGTGAACAGAAGAACGGTGTTCTAGCGAGAAAATGCATTGTGTGAAAGCGCGTGAAGCGAGGACTTACTGTTGTTGTCGCCCCGTTTCGTTTCCTAACTTTTCAGGCCTGCTACCTTCCCTGGGTCATCATGGGCTTCAACTTCATCCTGCGTGGATCGTGAGTACTTTCGGTCTCAGCGGAAAAAACAAATGCAAGCCTCACGTCTCGCAGCTGCTCACAGAGCCAAAGCAGATCACAGACCACAGACTCCGTTGTAAAAATCAATGTCGGTAGCCTAATTCATTCGTCTGTACTTTGAAGATCGCATGCTGGTAGCTGCCAACAAGATTAATAAATTAGTTAATTAACGGTTTAACCGCAGTTTATGTAAAAATTCAAGCCCGAAGTGTACATTAGAAAGCCAAGAAAGAAGGTTATAGATTATGGATGTTGTTTAATAAAGTAGGGTGGGTCCCGGTTGCTTCCAGATATATCTGCGGTGGTGCAGCCTTCCCCACTGTTTGTGCCGCCCTCCTGTCCCCTAGGGTGATGAATGAGCTAATCGGAATCTTCGTGGGCCACCTCTACTTCTTCCTCATGTTCAAGTACCCCCAGGACTTTGGTGGGCGAACGCTCATCTCCACCCCATCCATACTGTAAGTGGCTTTGCACAACATGTTTCACATTGTCTGTAACTTGAAATCTGTTCACTGTTATATTTTTTGTTATCACAGTTTCTGAGCAGAGCCCCAAGATGCCAAATGTCCAGCAACAAACAGTACATCAGAGCTATAGTCTGACAGTCATTTAGTTCTTCCTCGAGGGGTAACATTTATTTCACTACACCGGTCAATGTCGGATGGTGAAGGTGGGAGCATAGATGTAGGAGCACAGAAGTGCAGGACAACAATAGATTGTCTACACTGCCCATTGCTGAACACTGTATAGCCGAATGGCCTATAAGGCATGTCCGTCATGATGAACACCAATCCAAGCACTATTTTATGCTCAACCATACTTAGCTTCTGAGCAGGGTTAGCTAATGGCAAAATGAAATCTCTGGCATACCTTAACGTTTCTTTAATACACTTGGCCGTGTGTGCGTATGTCAATGTGTACATTCAGGTACCGGCTCTTGCCGAGTCGCCGTGGCGGCATTGCCGGCTTTGGCGTTCCTCCACCCAGCAGGAGACCACCAGACGACCAGGATGCCCCCCCGCAAGGAGGCTGGGGAGCATTTGGCCGTCACCGATGGGGGGATGGCCAGAGGCTGGGTGGGGACTAAAGGCTGCTACTGCTGCGTTGATGTTCGCAGTTGTGCTGTGTACAGCTCTTCGATGTGTATTCGGGTTGTTCCACGGTATTGTTCAGCGTGATATTTGGACGTCACGATGATTGCGTTACAACCCGAAAACTCAGCTGAGAGCCCAGGGCTGTTGTCGGCGACCGAGTGTACCCGTGTGCGCGTGCGCGTGTGTGCCTCCTCGGGCGTTTGCATGGCTGCACGAGCGTCTGGCCCCTGCTTGCACAGACAACAGCGACGCAAAAGAGAACTGGTCCATCCGGAGCACGTGACTTTAGCTGTCGCACCACTCGTGAAACTGCTCAGTTGTGCCACCTGTCATCACGGGATGGAAACTGTTGGGCCTTGTGCAAACATGGGCTCTGTGCATATGCCTGCATCTGTGCGCGTGCATGAGGGCGCGTGCATGAGTGCAGGCATGGTAATTTGGCGAGCCTTCTCGTTCATGGCATAAGACACAATTTTTTTCTTCGTTTTTATTATTGTACATTAATGTAACGTTCATGAAAACAAAGTGATCCCAGTGTAAAAAGTAAAACGATATTTAAGTCTTACTTCCTGGATTTATTTTAGATAATGCTCATAAAAAGCTGTGCAGTGACACATTGATACAAGAAACATAAACAAGGAACACCATACGGGCTTATTTCTATTGCTTTGAAAGCACCAATAAACACGTTGAGCTAAAAGCCTCCTTTTAATTGTGTAGTGCATACGTGCAGCTTAGATTGGCAAGTTATTTAGGTTTGATCGTTGGGTTTAAAATACAATGCTTAGAAAGTTTTGTGATTTCTTAACGGTGAAAATATCTGTGAAATGTCCAGTAGGTGTTTCAAAATAACTGAGAAGCAATTTGGTTGTTCCCTATGTTAAGGTTGACATTTCGCTGAGAATATCTCCTTTAGTGTCGTATCACAGTACTTGCGTGCTGTTTGGATGGCTTATATAAAAATAATGCTTTAATAAGCACCAAAATAATTTGCAAGAACACAAGAAAGTTGAATCTTTTTGGAAATTCATGTGGCTTTTATTTTCACGGCTGTTCAGCGATGCTTTTATAGTCATGCATGTTATTACCGTTTCTTTTCTTTCAGCTTACTGACAAGCATAAACTTGTGAAGGATGAAAAACATGAAATTGAAATTAATTGTATTAAGCTAGGTCAACCACATGGGTCTGTTAATTTATTTATTTTAAGCTTACTGGACATCATAGTCATTGGCCAATCTAGGTTTCCCTGGCACATGGGTTAGGGTAAGATTTGTGGCATGAAATCATGTCATATCCACGTGTACCTTAATTGTCACAGTTACAATTTCTGGTGGTTGGCGCTTGTGTGCACTTTGCCATGTTTTCACCAGGTCCTTGTCCGTTGGATGTCACTGCTAATTGAATGTTGCGGCTATCCTGGTGAATTAATTAGCATTAGCTCGTGCATCTCATAACCATGATTCCATGAGAAAAAAAAGTAACATTTCGGGTCGAATCCGTAACACAGGGTGTTGAAAGACTTATGTTTTGAAATGGAACATTCTCACGACTTGACTGCACAATTGGAATATAATTTGGAGAAAGATTGGCAACATGCTCTAGAAAACATTCATAACTGACCCTATCACCTTCATCGTTAACACTGAGTTATGGCAGCCTGCCATATATTTTTTACATGTTACGGCAGTGTTAATGATGTACGTGTTAGTCCATCCGTCCATACTTCACTTTTTTTTTTAATAACTTGTGAAAAATACACAGGTAATCCGAATCCTTTGATACTAGCCACACATGCCAAATACTATTTCTCAGTATGGTCTTAGTTTTTGGCTAAAGTCCACATCAAAATCCTTTAAAAATTCGTTATTGTACAAAAAAAGTTATTCTCATGTACCATGTGCAAAATACTACGTGCATTAGAACGTGTACGCATTAGGTGTGTAACGGTGCGTCAATTCGTCTATTAAAATCGATTCTTGGTCTCCTGATACACGCATTGAATTGTGTAAGAAACGATTATTATTTGTGTTTTATGTCAATACTAGACACCACATTCACCACTTTGAATTCAATTTACAAAAAGTTTAACACGTAGGCTTTCGCGACCAATATCGATATGGGTCTTCCCCCCCCCCCTTTTTTTTATAACCACTTACCATGGCCTACACACGGCGCCCTCCCCTAACCCCCTGTGCAGCATAACAAAAAGGAGGCTTAACTTAACCCTCCCCCACGGCCCACCCGGGCCCTCCCCCCCCCTTAATCTGTATATAGTCTCGTGTCGTATAGTTCTCTCCACTTGATACAGTAATTTTGCTGTGACGGTGCCACCTGAGGACAGAAGCTTGTGTTGCCTCCGAAACGTGATTTAATTAAATTTTATTTTTTACCTATGTGACTACCGGAAAAACCAAAGTATGGACCCTTGCAGTCACGAAAACTTCAAATCTAGAAATATCCATAGTGGTTTTTAAGGTTAGGTTTAACCATAAAAACTCTGAATTTACATAAAGTCGAATTGTCACTTGTCTAGTATGCACGGGTATGAAATGTGTGCCTCACATCCCCGTGTGTGAATTTCCTTACGCAATTTTCTACTTTTGAATCTGCGAGAGAGAAAAAAACAGGCTCTCAATGGGCTGCTTGGCTTTGCTCGCTTTGATAGAAGTAAAATGCTGATGAAGTCCCTGCTTTTTTAGGTCGCCCTTACAAAATACTTTAGTGGGCTGTCGGGTAGTTCAATAAAGGGGAGTGAAAGCACGGTTTAAAAAAAAAGTAGACGCAGAAATATCAAGGCAATGTTTATTTAATGGTGTATTGTGGCTGTTGCCAGAAAACGGATAAATAAGTAATTTGGGGTGCAAGTACCTGGTTTTTCACATGCATTATTATGAAGTGGAGAACATCATTTATTTATCCATGAGAGCCCCAAGACCATTTCTGGAGCCATCCTGGTTTTGGGATGTTAGCCCATTTAATTTTTAAAGAGTATGTATATTTTACATGTGATAAACCAGAGTATGCAGACAAAACCTACCATGCATACGTGAGGATGACACTAAGGGCTACACGGGTTTTATTCACGAACCCTGGATTTTGTACGACCATCTGTCCGGTTTGCTTCGGGAGCTTCACAAATATGCATCTTCCAAAATGCTGCATCCACATTGGATGTGCCACCACGCCTGGTTCTTCAATAGTTGATGCGTTGGTTTGTCGTGGTCCCAGTCACCTCCCATTGGTGATGTATCCCACCTCCGATCAGCACGGTGGACTACGTAACACGCGAAATAAGTTCAACGTACCCCTGTGGCCACACGGGACCCGCTCTTGTGACCATGCATAGCCGACAGCGACTGCAGTGGGGGTCATGACCACGAGATGCCCCCATGGTGTATAGCTCCTTAAGCGCCACTTGTTCAATGATTGATGACGTTGATTACCCTTTCCACAGTCGCCCCAGTAAGTTGGGCATCGTTTAGTCTGCGCCTTGCCTTTAATTATGTATACCTTCCTATTTTATTTCCATCTTAGTGCGGCCGATGTCTCCTCAAACTGCCGGCAGCTTAGCGGCGGGCGGGATGTTAATTTAGTTTTCTTTGTAGAGTGCAGTCGGTGTGTTTTTGAGAATTGCTGATTATGCTGCAAAGGCAGGTTGCAGATAGCAGCTGTGGTGTCTTTCTTTCTGTAATAAGGCCAATTGTAGCTAAATAAAAAAGGGGATGCGTGTCATTCTGGGTAAAGCCACTTCCTCTGCAGAGAGGTGAAATCGGGTCGCATAAAAGTGGCCACTTCAGACAAGTTGATTCCCATCGTAGGCCCGGTTTGTGCATAAAAGACGGTGGCATGTGTGGGCAGCTCTTTGCCAGTCCATTGCTGGACGAGGTCCCCCATCCTGTGCTGATCGTCGGGGCTGTTTGACCATACTTCACACTTTCACTCTGGTCCGCCTGCGTTAATGAAGGCAGGGTGCCCAGACAATAGCGCAACGATTGATTCTTCTGCACTGTCCCTCTGCCGAACAACGTAGCCCCGCATCAGCCGACAAACACATGATTATATGCATGGCAATCGCCCATCCAAGCACTCTGCGGGGTAAGAACCGATTTAGCTTTTGAGTTGATTTAGTCATAGGCGTATAAACGTGGTATGCTAGCCTGCCCCCCCCTCTCTCTTTAATATGTAATTAGCGTGAAAGCAATTGGGATGGATATACCAATCAGGAATGAGCGTTAAATTCGGTGATCCGTGACACCTGATTTTCTAAAAGGGTAAACTGCATGGGAGGCAGAAACGCACGGAACGTGCAAAGGGTGAGAGGGTGGTTGTGGCCCGTGATACGACGCGTGGCCAAAGTTGCACAGACGGAACATTCGACGAGGCGATGACCTGACAATTGAAGCATCGATGTTGTTTTTTTTTGGGGGGGGGTGTAAGTTGTTAATATTGATGGTGTTTCCTTACCGTAAATCCTGTAGTAGGCACTCACTCGAGTTGTGTGCGTTCAGAGAATATACGGATGTGATCGATTGTTTAATCTATTAATAAGGATACGTATCCTTTCTCACAAAACGTTACGTAATTATGCGCGCGCGCGTGTAGGAATTGATCATTTTATTCCAATATGTTCCAGTTTGGATGCTTTTGATGGTGTAATAGTGAGCACATACCAAGGCCGTAACCATGGAGTCAACATTGGGGGGGACCAAATCTTCCAAGGGGTCTGGGGGTCCCCCCCTAGAAAAAAAAAATCTAAATTTGAAAACTAATTTCCTGCCTAAAATAAAAAAATCACTAACATGGGATGGATTTTTTTAAATCTTTTTTGCAATAATGTCTAATAGTGTATTACATTACATTGCTGTTTTTTTTATTTTTTACCTTGTTTCATTGTATGTAATGGCAGAGATTCGGGATTAAAAAAGTACAACCATAACCACAACCATATAAACAGAAATCTATTTTATAGCAATATATTGGGGGGGACATTTTGAGCATATTTGAATATTGTGGGGGGGAGGCGTGTGTCCCCCCCCCCCCAATATATATTATAATTACGGCCTAGGCACATACAATCCAGAGGTAGCGCGTCAATTTAAACAATGGACACTTTTCTTAAATCCCCACCTCTGTCCACCCAGCAGTATAAATGGGTCCACCACCCATTTATACAGCGCTACGAACCCGACGACCCGAGTTCGATTCCCGCTCGCGGCCACCAACACCCGGTGACGATTATCTGCACCGGTCCTTGGCCTCAAATGAGTGCCTGGTGCGGTGCGTAAACACCGCCCACGGGCGTGGTATTGGTCGTCCACCCCTCGTGTGCCGTGCCGGCCTTCATCGGTGCTACTCGCTAACAGCACTTGCCCCAGCAGTCTGTTAAGTCTATACGTGGGAAATCTTTGTCTTTATCCTCCCACCTCTTCCCAAGCGTCTGGCAGAGGTCGCAACCGGGTACCCGATACCCGGTTACCCGTACCCGGCCAGGTACGGGTACGGGTACCCGTTTGCGACCCTGGTGCGGCCGGGTACGGGTAAGGAATCAAACCCCGTTTGCGACCTCTGGCGTTTGGTCAGCGTGTCAGAGTTAGATAACTAGAGCGCTTCTAGAGCCCCCTCTAGAGGAGTCCCTTCTGCCAGCAGTGGCGTGAGCAAGCGAATGCAGGGCTGCACCTTTACCTTCTTATTAGCTTTCTTGTTTGCAATGGCATGGACACTCGAGGCCCATATTATCACCATAACGTTATACTGTTAGTGGAGTCATTTATTGTGACCATTTGCGACAGCTGCAAATTATTACACCTTTAGTCAAAGCTACATTTTTATATTGTAAACCAAAATTCAATTCTAAATTTAACCATAACATACAAATACAGTAATGAACAGACGTTTAAATATATTTATCACAATTATACTGGTTTTGGTCAAAAATAATGTGTCGACATGCAATCGTCTGCTTAATTAAGATAGTCTTAATGAAATGTACGGGGAGAGTGAGCACTTATTTGCATTGTAAATCCTTGAAAATCCGGGGCAAGAATAACGGTGATTAATGATGAAACTGTCAAACCGAGCACGCTTAATTATTTAATCGCTTGGCCACCGCGTGGGCGTGTTAAGTTGTTTGTAAAAGCAACTGGTGGTTGCTTTGCTCCTCGTCTCCATAAAAGGTGGTTTTCTTGAACTCTGATGGAACGCCATCCAACAACAATAACAGAGCACGTCCGACACCCCGCGGTGCAACGAGTTGCAACCACGGGGCTTCGCGCGGGAATTCCTGTCACTTTGATTTAACGGGAATTCTAGTGCAAAATAAATGCATAATTGGGTTAAAAGTGTGCATCTGCTGTCTTGGAGTGAGTGGGGATTATTATTATTTTCCGCGCGCGAAGTCGTAACGGCGTGCCAGTCCTCGTGTGTTTTTAAATGCTCGGTGAACTCCTAAATTGTATCCACTACAACCGTAGCATCATCTTCAGCTGTGGTCTATCCACTGCTTGACTCAGGCCGTCGTCAAATGTCGCGGTGTCGCGATGCTACAACCCGCCTGGCTCCTGCACACGAGGCGATTTCAAAACTCTTGTCTACGCGGTTTCGCATCCCGTTGGATCGTGTGACCTCTTTCGGTTGATACTCCGCCTCTGGTCCACCTTTGCACATCACTGCACGTATGTGTATGTATGTTAAACTTCTTTCGCACCGTACGTAGCCAACCCTGCTAATATATACTGCACAAACTCGTTACGCACCCCGACCCTGGGTCATTATGGCTAACATCAAATATGATCAGACTTCCGTTCTGTGTCTCCACATAATTACATAATACAATGCAAGATCATGTTATCAATCGTAGAGGGTTTTGGGTTAGATCGCGTAAATATAAATGCGTCGTTAAACCCGCCACCACCCGACACAGCCAATGAGTAAGGTTTGTCACGTAAATGAAACATGCTACATCGTTACGAGTACATCACACCGGTGTGTTGGAGAGTAAACTCACAACATTTACAATTCGAGTGCAACGTTTCGCCAATAATTACAACTAGCTTCACCAGGCGATAGCCAGGTCATATTAGTCCATCAGTCGATTGTCGATCAAAACCAGTTTTATCAAGCAACATTTGCGTCAAGCAAGAAATCTCTGGATCAGTTTCAACATTATGGATCTCACCAGCAGAGTCGAATTTGTTACACAGCCTGTTAAACTCTAGGGAACTGTTCATGTATTTAGATGTGAGGACAGGATGGAGTTCTGCAAACGCATGGCTTAAACCGTACACGCACATCGTATTGCCAGGCGCGCGTGCCTCGGTCCATGTGACTCTTTAGTTGCTGGCAGGCCAAAGTCTACTCGTTAACGAGGAGGCCGCGGTGACCCGTGACACGTTCACAGAGCATCGTGTGCATATTTTACCAGCGCGCGATCGCATGCCGTGTCAACCCACGCGGTTTGACCCCGAATTCTTGTCCAGGGAAATTGAGTTTTCAAGTCCATACGGCGTACAGCCGTTTCAATACGAGCAACAATAAAATTGCCCGTTTGTTTGTGTTTCTCACTTGTGATGGGACTTTGTGGGATGAACGTTGAGATTTCTAAGAGGCACGGGGGGTGACCAATACGGTCTGAATTGGTCTGTAATAAGTTAGGCACCGATAAGGGGTTGACAGGGATGCGGTCGTCCGTTGACACATCACAAACCCGGGAGAAGCGGTCCAGCATTTTCTTCAACGCTTTCCAACTTGAGAACGAGGGGCCTTCTGTGTTTGTTTCGTTGCGTAAATCCGTGAGCCAATATCGGCGTAATACAATACACTCTTCTGGACTGTACCCTAAAAAGTTGCCCAACATTTTCGATACAAATCGGCACAAAGGCAATGTTTTCCAGACACTCACCGATAGCCGTCAACCAATTATCAATGCCCTACCTTATCACAAACAAATTCAGACCTTATTGGTCACCGCGTGCCCCTTAAAAATCACAGCATTCATCCTACAAAGTCCCATCACAAGGGAGAAACACAAACAAATTGACAACAAACATTTCTTTGCCCGTATTGAAACGGCTGTACGCCGTACGGACCTGAACAATCGTGTGGGTTGACAGGTATGGTCAAACGCCGGCTCCTGTACTGCTAACCAAATACTGCCCTGTATCTACAAAGACAACCAGCACGTGTTGGAAAACGCGACAAGAGAGGGCGCCACGGTGGCTAGGGAGATGTTAACTACCTCGCCTGGTGTACAAGGAGGCCCTAACGCGTGTATATTTGGAGTGTGAATGTTCTCCCCGTGGTCGCGTAAGATTTGTATTTTCCGGGTCCTCCGGTTTTTCCCTCCACAGTTGGAAGCATACGTTTATCGAGTACAGTATTTGACCGCTATAAATGTCCACATGATAAGCCACTTACTGGAGTTGAGCAATCATTTGTGGCCAGCTGGCTTCCGGAAGAAGAACTACATAGCTCAGTGGGCCTTACCTGGTAAAAGTAATTAAAAAGTTTCATTTAGACATCCATTGGAGCCGTCCATAAATGACGTGACGCACCTAGGGGGGGGGCGGTCAGACATTTGTGACGATGTGTGACGGTGGGGGGAGAAATGTGACGGCACATCAAAATGCGTAACTTTAAATATAGACAACACGTTCTACTTAATTAAATATACTTTTAAATAAATGTTTTCTCCTACAACATCACAGTGCAGCAGCACATTAAATACGCACTACAACGACAATAGTTTAAAGCGATTTGAAGCATGTTTAAAAAAAAAATTGGGAGGGGGGGGGGCAGAGCTTTGTGACGTCATATTTGAGTGGGGGTCTCACTTTTTGTGACGCCGTTTGACGAAGGGGAGGGGGGGGTCAAAAATACTCCAAAATCGCGTGACGTCATTTATGGACGGCCCCATACATGTGCATTCATTTTTATGACTTGTTTGGAAGTGGACTCACCGATGAGACACGTGTTCTGTTATCGTTTTACGCCGCGTTAATCATTACCGTCCGTGTGCAACTCCCAGGTGAGCGCCGTGCGCACTGCGCAGTGGGCGAAGTCGCTTCTCGAACGGAAATGTTCTTACCCCGTACACAGAGAGAGAGGGGGGGCACATTGAACTTCTTTCACACAATTATGAGACCTCCATTGCCAGTAGCAAGATATAGTAATAGGGGTTTACCCTTTTATCTGGCACCAAAACTGACACCTTTTTACAAGAGATCATTAAATTTTGATTTAAAGCTTTCGTGACTGCAGGGATTCATCTTCTTGGTTCTTTCGGTAAAGTCACGTAGAATGGTGCGTGACGTCATTTATGGACGGCCCCTTAACCAACCAATACACAACCCTTGTCGTGCACCGTGCGGGCTTTGACAAGGTGCACTCGCTAACAGCAACTTGCCTTGGGCAGCCTGTTGGAGGCTGGAGGAGGGCTGGGGCGCTGTTTGTCTTCGTTGGTGTTTGATGGCCGAGGGGGACGGAGGGTGGAATGGAGCAGGCGACAGGGCTTTGAGCCCCCCCCCATCTTGCTAAAGGCTCAGCCCCCCCCCCCACCTTGATATATCCTTAGTTGATATCGGGACAATAACACCAGTTATATGGCAGTATTTATTTATAATCAACGTTTTTGGGTTTAGATCGCGTTATTTATAAATGTGTCGTAACCCTCCACCACCCGACACGGCCAATCAGTAAAAAAGTGTCACGTTGACAAAAGACAAATAGTTCACTGCTTTAGCGCACCGGTGTGTTGAAGCGTGAAACCACAACATCCACATTTATAAATAACGCGATCTAAACCCAAAAACGTTGATTATGAATAATATTGGTCGCGAAAGCCTACGTGTTAAACGAATTATTTATTTAGTTTGGAGTTTCACACTTGCGTTTAACGTTTGTTTAACACTTGTTTGACATTGACCGTGACCTACCCCCCCCCCCAATATATTTTTTAATATCCCCCCCCCCCCCCATTAAGCAAACTCGTGCTGCAGGGCTGCTTGAAGGGGGTCGGAAGTAGGCTGACAAGGTGGGGGGATGGTGGCGACAGGGATCGTAGAAAGTTAACAGAGAAGTGAATGAATGGTTGGTTTGCGTGGGTGGGAGTGATGGGTTGGGTAGGAAGAGGAGGAGGAGGCAGTCACTCTAGGGGAGGGAGGGTACGTGGTGGAGCGAGAGAGAGAGAGGGTGGATTGTTGGGTGAATGGGTGGGTAGAGAGAGAGACGGGCGGTTGTGGGTTGGGTCGGTGAGTGGCTGAGCGTGGGGGGGGGTGGAGAACGCGAAGGAATGTGCGCACGCACGCACGCGGAGCGCACTAAACACGCCGCGGTCACATGACAGTGGCGCGCGCCGATGGGAGACGACGCCCGTGAAGGAAGTCTGTGCACCGAGCGGTCGTGCGCTCCACGGAGCAGCAGCAGTAGCAGCGTGCTAGCCAGACTCGAGACCAGGGGCAGCTCACAAGCAGGAGGGCACGGCAAGGCAGCGGCGGCGACGGCGGTCTCTCTCTCTCTCTCTCCATCAGTGGCAACAGTCATGGCGAGTTGCGGTGTCGGCGCGGCGCCGAGGAGCGAGTTGCTGGAGGTGCTCGGGCGCGGAGGTCGATGGGGCCGCGTGCGCGTGACGCTCTCCCGGGACGCGCTCACGCTGTCGGGCCCCGAAGAAGCGACGGCGGCGGTGGCGGCGGCACTCGTCAACGGCACCGCCAACGGGGGAGGCGGCACGCCGCCGGTCCCCTCGCCGGGGACGGCGGGTTTGTCCAACGGGATTCGGAGCCCCAACCTGAGCCCCAGCCTTAGCCCGAGCCCAGGAGCGGTGGCGCTGAGCTGCGTCGGCGAGCCGACCACGGAGCAGAAGCGCGTCGTACGCGTGTTGAAGCGGGAGTCGGGCGGCTTGGGGATCAGCATCAAGGGCGGCCGCGAGAACAGAATGCCCGTGGTGATCTCGAAGATTTTCCCGGGTCTCGCGGCCGAGCAGACGGGAGCTCTGCACGTGGGGGACGCGATCCTGGCGGTGAACGGAGCGGACCTGCGGGATGCGACTCACGATCGCGCTGTGCAGGCGCTCAAGACGGCCGGCAGGGACGTGCTGCTGGAAGGTGCGGTGGAGAGGGATTGGGGGGGGTTGGTTGGTTGGTTGGTCGTGGCGGTGGTGGCGGTGTTTGCCGGTCTTGTTTTTCTTGTTCGAATACTCGACGCGAAATGTCGCCGAGACGTGCCCGAAAAAAGTGGCGTTGATTCTGGGGGGAGGCTGGGGGAGTTGGCAGTCGCTACAAGTTGTAGCCAACTTAGCGATGTTTCGTTGCTAGTTGAAAGCGACTTTTTTTAATGTGTGTGTGTGTTCGCCCTAGCGGCTGTGTGTATATTTTGCCAAAGCGATGAGTGGTTTCGGCACGTTAAGCGACTTTGGGGAGATTGATGGCAGATGTAAAGTTTGGGAGCGATTCCAGATTTGTGTGGCAAGTGTCTTCAGGATTGTAATTACAGCACCAGCGCCGCACGGGGTTCTCTCTTACCGGGTATGTATTTAGAATGTTGCGTCGGATTACGATGTTTTAATAGTGGCAAGTTGCCTCGTGACGTAATTCCAGGTAGTTGTATTACGTGTCCTGTTTAAGTTGACAGTGTGTAATGCAGTTTACGTACCGTGTGCTTGACTGTCGAGTAACATTAATCCGTTCTACATTACGCACCCTGTATCAATTCACCACACCTGGCAACCCATACGGAATTACCCCGTATTTTTGTACAGGGAAATGGAGTTTTCATGTTCCATACGGCGTACAGCCGCTTCAATACGGGCAAAAAAAATGTGTTTCTCCCTTGCGATGAGACTTTGTCGGATGAACGTTGAGATGTATAAGGGGCACGGGGTGACCACTACGGTCTGAATTGATCCTTAACAAGGTAGGGCACTGATAAGGAGTTGACATGTATGGTCCACTGTTAATACCTGGCCAAACTGTCCGTGGCATTGTAATTATTCCACCGGCCCGTGGCCTTTTCTCAACCCAACACCATCCAACTCCATCCAGCGTGAGAATCTTGCTCAAGAAAAGCAAAAGCGAACTTGTGACCGGTTTCTAACTCCTGGGGCATCATCGACAGAGCCGGGCCTTGTTCAAGCAAATGCCGCCACTTGACGGGTTGGTTTCTCGGCCGCCGTTGAATCGAAAGTTTAAAGTAAAAAAAAACCCCACTGGCACTGGGTGTGGTCAAAACGTTTTGAGAGCTTCAAGATCTGACGAATCTCCTCTTGTCGGGCAACTTGTGATGGACGAGTCTAGCATCGCGCGTGGTGCTGCCGTGCTCCCAGCACCCACGATGCCTGCTTCTCTGCAAGCATATAGGTGCGATTCCCCGGGGCATGCGTTTTTAAATATCAGTGGGAAGTTGAATATTCGAACCTGACCTGTAGCGCTTATGGCATCGTGTGCGTAGTCCCCTGTGTGTGTCTGAGTGTATGTATCTTTGTGTATGTGTGGGTGTGTCTGAGTGTATGTATCTGTGTGT
>CM025663.2:3294319-3312881 GCA_014621495.2 Entosphenus tridentatus
GGCGGGGAGCGGCGCGTCATCGCGCTGCGCATGTGCTACGTCGCGCGCAACCTCAGCATGTCCGACCTGGAGAACAGGTGAGGCGGAGGCACGCGGCGTTTTGTTTCGCTCGCGGAGACGCCATTGGTCGGGCGAGGGGGGGGGGTGGGGGAAAATTTTCTTTCGGGGGAGTTGGGGGGGGGTTGCTTCTTCCCTGGCACACGGAGCGAAACGTCGGACATCTAAACTAAACTATTTTTATTTTACCGGGTAAGGATCCACTGGGCAATGTAGCTCTTTTTCAGAAGCGACCCTGGCTACCACAGAAGTGGCTTGTCACGTGGAAATGTATAGCAGCCTCAAAGTACTCTCGAACCGGAGAAGACCCGGAGACAAATCCACGCGACCATGGGGTGAGAGAACACGCAAACCTCCAAATATACAGCAGCAGGCGTTAAAGGTCTGGATCGAACGCACGACCTCCTGTATACCAGGCGAGGTGGTTAACGTCTCGTGCCCGCACTTGGCGACGAGCGGCACGACCTGACGAAGCGTCGGAGGGCCGCGGTCGTACACAATGCTTGGCGGGGGAGGGGAGGGGCCTGAAATAATTGCGTCAAGAAATTCTGACATTCGTTCAGAGAACGTTCAGAGGTCACACGAGCGGAGACGGAACAAATGTTGTCAAAGAGTAATCCATTCGTGAATTGAATCTTGACTCCCCAAGTCACGGCAATTATTTGAATTGTGGGCAGTGGGGCGATCGGTCTTTACGCCTCACGGTGTCGTTTGCGACGAGTGCATTCCCTTCAAAGCAAAGTCAAGTCAGAATCAGGATATTTATTTATTTCATATACACTGCTTCCTCTGTTTGCGTGGGGCTGTGTGATACTCTTATCGAGCTCGCTGCCACAGCGGATGAGAGCTCGCGGCTCGTGATGGCAAGGCCGCAAGTTAAAATCCACGTTTTTCGGAAGCGCAATGACTCCATAATACAGGTTTTTTTGGGGTCTCTGAATCTAACCATCCAGGGCCGATAAAATGAACGCTACCTCGTGAGAGTGGAGCGGCGGTGCAGTCCGTGCGCTGCCCCCTGAACCCACAGACCTCGGTTCTAATCTAAACTGAAAACGAAACAATTGCATTATTCCAGGTAAGGCCCCACTGCGCCACAATTCTTTGTTTCAGGCGCGATCTGGCGAAATGATAGCTCAACGAGATGGCTTATCATCGTGTGGAAATTTACAGCGGCCAAGCACTCTAAACGCGTAACGTTGATTCGAAATGTGGAGGGAAAAACCGGAGGATCCGGAGAAAAATCTACGCGACCGTGGGGGAGAGAGACACGTAAGCTCACAGGGGTCGGGATCGAACCCACGACCTCCTGTATACCAGTCGAGGTAGTTAACATCTCCTAGCCACCGTGGCGCTCGTTCATCTTGAGCTCGGCGTCGCAGGCTTCATTGTCAGCTTCTTCGGTTGGCGCTTGTTTGGAATCGTACCGGATTTCCATTCTCGACAGTGGCACACACTGACCTGGTGATGTTATGGATTGTTTAGTAAATAAATAACATCAATCAGCCTTTTACACTCCTTGAAGCTCCTCTTAAGGGCGGCACAGCAGCGCAAGTGGGTGGCATGGCCTTTGAGGCTGCACGCACCTCTACACACGTAACAAAGACAAAGATCCCCCGTGTAGCTCACACAGACTGTTGGGGCAAGTACTGTGAGGTCGGAACAGCGTACGAAGGGGTAGGTGGCCAACACCACTCCCGGCCGCCTTTATCTTCCCATCGCTGATGTCTACACACCACACTGGGTGCTCAATTAAGGCCGAGTTGACCTAGAGGGATAGTCTCAAGACCGGTTCACGTATTTGCCACCGTTATCGGTCGTGAGCGGGAACTGAACTCGGCTGGCTGGCCTGGGTTCGTAGTGCGGCGCGCCAACCGCTGCACCGCCGTGTGCGTACCCACGCACGTGCACACACGCACGCGCGTGTGCATACCCACACGTGCGCACATGCACGCACGCACACACGTGAACACCCACGCGTACCCACGTGCGCGCGCGCACGCACTCGCGCGCACGCGGTTGAGATGGCACACTACAAAGCGTGACGCGTCGCTCGCCCGCCCGGGGGATATTATTAGCGTTGGGATACTGAAGAGCAAAGTGGGAGGGGGAGGCAGCGGTGATTCGGAGCCAACCGCTAATGAAAGCCCTTTGATTGGAAAGAAAAGAATGCCGGCCGGGAGGAGAAAGAAAAAGGAAATGATGACAGTGTGAAGGGGGGCTGTAGCGGCAGTGCTCGTTTATTTGTGTCAGCTGAGCGAGCCCCAGATGAAATATGCGTCGCGTACAATCACCGGTTCCCTTTGCCGCCAAATCGCCCGGCATGCGCCCGACCATTGTCGCATCTCAGAAGCTCGGCAGGTTCGAGCCTGGATAGCGCTTGGCCTGGCGACCTTCCCTCGTGACGCGGGTTGTGTTGGAGGAAGTCGAGGGCGGAGCGGCAACATCCGTTGGTGGACACTGCTTCTGTGCTCCCCATGGATATGCTCGCTTACGCGCACTGACCAGCGTGGAGAAGTACGGCCAAATAGCACCCGTGCCCCGCACGAGGAGGCCCTCATCCAGCAGTGGATTGATAGGAGGGGCTCAACACGCACAGATTGACATTGCTAGGGCTTCACATTCGAACCCTGCTAAGCTGACTTGGAAGATGGGATTATCAGTGTAAGGCACTGCCACTAGATTACAAGGTACACCTGTCCACAAGGTGAAATCCAATTTTATCGTACCGTGCGTTCGCACAATCCCGAGAATTGGTTTATAAATGTCGGGTGCATAGACGCAGTTTGACGGGGCACAAAACGAGGTCGATATGGACGTTGCGTGGGGCCGAAACACCTCCCTGGAATAGCACTCCGGACTGCCGCTGCACAAAACCTACAAGGAGGCCACGGCCAGTGCTGGATTATCCGAGGAGCAAAAGTAGCTACATATGTAGTAGCTACACAAGTAGCTACTACATATGTAGTAGCTACGGGCCCTGCACTTTCAAAGGCCCCGCGCTAAATGCTTTCAAGCTATCAATTCTGGTTCAGTGATTCTGCACTTGCTCTATTACTATAGTACTATACTGCCTTCAACATTTATGATCGACTAGGTGTTTTAGGTTAGAGATTTGTCGTATTATCTGGCTGTATTGCATTTGAAAAAATATAATTACTTTATTATGCAAGTAAAAAATATGTGTTTGAATATTTACGTGTTTTTTTTCTTCACTTAGGGCCCCTTTATAACATATGCTACAGGCCCCCCACACCAGCTTAATCCGGCACTGGCCACAGCGGTCGAATATCCACTGTGGGGGGAGGGGGGGTTGCGTTTGACAGCGACGGTGCGAACGTTCGAACGTGTCGACGGGACCCGGGCCATTCACACGCCGATGTCGGGACGTCGCCGGGGGGGGGGGGGTGTGTGCCGCTGACGGCGGCGATGACGACGGCGGCGACGTTGGCCATTGTTGTGTTGTCAGCTGCACGCGTCGCGTTGTCGTGCCGGCGCGCGCGCGGGGTCGTGCACCGACGCCGGTGAGGGCTTCGTTTCTCTGACGCTCGAATACCCTGCTGGGACGCTCGCCACAACCGCTTCCAGTGCAATCGCTTCCGGTGCCCCCCTCGCCCTACCCCCCCAAACCTCACCTACCACATTCACGTGACAAGAGGCTGCCTGGGGCCATAGGGGTAGAGAGTCAAAACGTGCAGCTTGCTCACTCCACTGCTGGTGGAAAGATCTGCACAAGAGGGAGCTCGAAGTAGCTCGTTCGTCAAGTGATCTTTGGGTTTACTCTCCCGCAATGGCCAGGAGTGGTGGCGGGTGTAAGGTGGCGTTCGGTTTTTTCTTTTCTTCTGTAGCTCCGAATTTTTATTTGCCTCATTGCTCACCTTCATTTTATTTCAACGCTTTTGTCGTTTCGGCGACCCGGGGTAACTTTGGCAATGAGATCTGGTGAATTCCCACGAGGTTAAACTAATAAAAATTTAACCAGAACCCACAGACTTCATCTCCCACCACAGCCCCGACCTTCCCATCGACCCGAGGTTTTAGGAAAACTCGCCCCACTGCTTTCAACCGCCGCGCCGGGAGATAGACACCGGGCCAGTGCATCGCGCGATGACCACGACACCAACACTGGCGTGGATTAATATTGATTCTGAAGCCTTCAAAAACCGCTGTGGATAATCATCGATCGAAGTTCATTCGCCGGATGTGTTGTGCTAACCCCCTCCCCCCCCCAGCAAGCTGATTGAAGATGTTGTGCTGCTCTCCTACCCCCTCCCCAACGCCCCCCGTGCACGCAGGCTGATTGAGGTTCACTCTCCGGACGTGTCGCGCTGCCTGGTGCTCCGCGCGAGGGACGCGGCGTCGGCGAGCTCCTGGTTCTCGGCGCTGCGGGCCGCCACGGCGGCGCTGGTGCCCGCGGCCGTGGCCGAGGCCAACGAGGGGCCGCTGCACCACGGCGGGCTGCTGCACTCGCGAGCGCTCGCCAACCTGGGCTGGCTCGCCGAGCAGGTCAGAGGGGGTAGCGACGAGACGTGATTGGGGAGGAGGGCGTTGGTTTCTTCGTTTTGCCGGTGTGCCGCGGTTGGCTGTGGCCCGAGACGTTTTCGTGTTAACATTTTTTTGAAGCACCCTGTATATGCCCAATGGCTGAGGAATTTAAAGGCAAGCTGGAAGGCAGCAGTTGGGCTGTGAGCCGCCACTACCAACAAATGCCCAGGCTCTGCAGTCCTCTATATATGACAATGTTTTCAGGCCAATTAACGGGTATTTCCACATTCTTGGTTCTTTCGGTAAAGTCACGTAGAAGGGAAATAATAAAGTAATCAAATAAAACGCTATTTGATATTTTCTTTTGTTTCATTATTTTATTATTTCCCTTCTACGTGATTTTGCCGAAAGAACCAAGAATATGAATCCCTGCAGTCACGAAAGCTTTAAATGGGGTATTTCCACATTTCTGAGAAATACCGGAGCAACCGGAGAGAACCCCCACGTGCGGAGAAAACCCACGCGTGCGAGGGAGCAACGCGCTATCCCGTGCAGACGGGACAGATGAGAGCCCGCACTTTGCTGTACCGCCTTCTCCGGGCGAGCCAGGGTGCGGGCACCTCCTCAACGCCCACAGGAAAGGGGAGTTTTTCACCAACCTCTCGCTGCTACCTCCACAGTTCTGGATTAAAGGCAGCCACCGTCACACGGCTGAAATTGTATTGTGGCCTGTCTCCCGAGTCCATTGGTCACCTGGCACGTGAAAAGTATATATTTTTGTTATATGGTTATCTTCCAGATAAGGTTTTTGATCATTAATGTATGGGCCCCTATTTAAGGTGGTTGCAATTTCAGGACCGCCCTCGCTTTGATGGGATGTTTTTAGATTGCTATCTGAGCCACCCTTTATATATATATTTATTTTGGTCAGTTAAGCCCGGTTCCCAGGCCACGGCCGACGTTTGTTGACGAGTGAGCTCTGAATTGGTCCTGAACTTCCCCCCTCCCCCCATCCCCTACCTTTTCTTCACCAACCCGTGGCACTCACTCACCAGTGCGGTGAAGTACGGTCAAACAAACCCCCATGACCGTCACGGTATGGGGAGGGGGGGTAAGGGGGGCGGGCGGCTTTACAAACGAAGTGGTGGGCCAACAAAAGGGGTTGTCCACTAAAATAATGTTATTTTTTAAACGAACTACAAGTTTCCTAAAGCAAATAACACATCACCACCGCCTCCTCCTCCTCCTATCCGTTGTTGCTCATTGTGCTAGAGGTTTTTTATTCCTGCCATGCGGGTCTTTCCCTCCACTACTCCCCCCGTGTTTTTTGTTATTGTTCCCCCACTTCCAGAAATATGTCCGGTGCTTGCCGCCGCCTCCGCAGCCGTATAGCCTCCTCACATGGGAATGTAAACACAGATTGTATCAGGAGGCACGGACCACATGGGTGGTGGGGGTGGCAGAGTGAGCGAGCTCTGTGCAGCTCTGTTAGTTGTTCAGTCTCTCCTGTGGATGTGTGTTTACCATGTTCTGTGACTTCTAAGGCACCACGGTGGCAAGATGTTAACAACCTTGCCTGGTATACAGGAGGTCGTGGGTTTGAGCCTGGCGTCTATATATTTCCATGTTCCCTCTGCCCGTAGTCGCGTTGTTTTTTGTTCTCCGGGTCCTCCAGATTTTCCTTCCACATATAGAATCGACGTGCACTTTGAGTATTTGGCTGCTATATATTTCCACGCGATAAGCCACTTCGTTGAGCTATCATTTGTGGCAGCCAGGTCGCTTCTGAAAAATAACTATAAAGCTCGGTGGGCTTTACCTGGTAAAATATTAAATAGTTTTGTTTTAGTTTAGTCTCAGCAAGACTGCACCCCAGACTTGTGCCCGTTATGAATTAAGTTATGCGAATCCCCCAAGACCCGCGCGGCCGGCGTAGGGAGGCCTGTCATCTAGCAGCGGAGATTGGCGCAGACGGCTGCATGTGTGTACGAGGAGAGATAGACGCTCAGGCCCCCGGGGACATGACCCCAGGAGGAGCTCGGGGTTGCTCGTTCGTTGTTCGGGGTCGAACCGGGAATCGTCGCGCTCGCATCGGCTCAAGTCGCTCACGAACGACCCTTCTAGGCCCTCGCACCGCACGAAAACTCATTTCTTTACAACCCGCTTGTTTGTGTTTAGTTTGTTGCCCTTCCCCCGCACCTCCGATTCGCACGGTCGGCTACGTACGGTGCGAAAGAAGTTCAGCGTACACACGTCACACCACCCTCGTGCTCTGAGCCCTGTTCTGACCCCGTGACCCCTGATCCCAAACTCCCCACGCAAAGATCACGGGGGAGACGGGGCGGCTGTCGTGGCGTCCGACGCTGGTGGCGCTGACGGACACGGACATGCTCCTGTACCACGCGTTGCCCACGGCGCGCGAGGGCTGGCAGGCGCCCTACCGCACCTACCCGCTGCTCGCCACGCGGTAAGCACTGGCAACGACTCTCATTGCTACTAACGCCAACGACTAACTCCACCGTGACCACCGCTGTCATTACTACCGCCACAACCGAGACGATCATTACCACCACGTCTATCATTGTTGCAAACGTCACAAGCAGGACGATCGCTACTCGTACTACTATCGCAACAACCACCCCAATGACTACCACGACAAGTATCATTACTCCTGCCATTGCCCGAATCATTGTCTTTTATATATAAACATCTTGACTTAAAGCATTCGTGACTGCAGGAATTCATATTCTTTGGGTCTTTCGGTAAAGCCACGTAGAGAGAACAAAAAAATATATATCATATTGTTATTCTTTTTATTATTTGTTCTATCTACGTGGCTTTACCGAAAGACCCAAAGAATATATATATACATGTTTATACTTTAAAGCAGTGTCAGTAAAAAACAGGGCTAAGCTAAATTTCGCTACGATTTAATTGTCTGTGCAGTGGCTTCCTAATATCGGAGCGGTGGAGCTTTCCAGACGGCCGCAGAAGCACACCTGAAAGCGCGCGATGCGGTGACCACCGCCTTTTGTTCGATAGCTCGACAAAAGGCCACGAGGATGTTCGTTGTGTTGCCTGTGCGCCCGTGCCACGCTGGTGCGTGCTGCGCCGCTCGCCTTGCTGCATGCGACGCCGCTCTGCGCGTGGTGACGCGTCACACGGCTCTCCACTCTTTTCGACATAAATCCGTACGTGCGTACGCTGCCAGGCTGGTGCAGGGCGGCATTCCCCGCGATGCTCCAACGCAGCCCGGCGCCGAGCTGTGCCTGGTGCTGCGCTCGGGGACCCCGCACGGCGTGGTGACGCACGTGCTGCGCGTCGAGACGCAGCGCGACCTCGCGCACTGGGGCCGCCTCCTCGTCGACGGCTGCCACGGCGCCGCCGCACTCATGCGCGAGGCCACCGTCGGTGAGTGAGCGGCGGCCGCGTTCGTCGCGATCTTTTTCTCTTTACCAGTTCACGGGGGGCGCGCCACGGCGGCGAGTCACGGCGGCGAGGTGTTAACTACCTCACCCGGCGTGCAGGGAGTCGTGGGTTCAATTTCTGACTCTCCGCACATGCAACTTTTGTAGTTTGCGTGTTCTCCCCGTGGTCGTGTGGGTTTTTCTACGGGTCCTCCGGTTTGTCCCTTCGCATTGAGAATGAACATCACGCGTTTAGAGTATTTGGCTGCTCTAAATTTCCACGCAATGATGAGCCGCTTCGTTGAGCTGCTATCATTTTCTTGGCCAGGTCGCTTATGAGAAAGAGCTGTATAGCACAGTGGGCCCTTACCTGGTCAAAAACAACTTTTTCTATGTAAAAAGTCATCCTCATCTCTCGCAGACGTCCGCAGAAGCGCATCTGAAAGCGCGCGAAGCAGCGACCGTCTTTGTTCGTTGGCCGGCCAAAAAACCGCCGCTGTTGCGAGGACGACCGGAGCGAGCGAGTGACGCGGCACCGCTGCCACCGCTGCCCACGCCGCGCAGTATAAGTCGACGATATTTTTAAAAAATTAGTTTTCCGTTCTCATGACGAGCAAGGTGTGTCGTCGTACGCCACCTCGGTTTCGCTACGTCAATCCCAGCGCGTTTCGCCGAAACGCCATTCCTCGTGGCTCACCACAGACCCACCCCTTCGCGATCACCAGTCGCTTACGTTCAAGTAGCAGTGGAGTCGTTGCGCTGGGCGCATTTGTTAAACGGTAGCCCCATGCGACGGAGAACATCTACAACAAAAATTGATAGAGATCTCGCGTGTGTGTTCGTGTGTGTTCGTGTGTGTGCGTGTGTGTGCGTGTGTGCCCCATGTAAAGTCGAGAATGCCGATTCAATTTTGAGATTGTGTGTGTACGTACGTGCGCATGTGTGGGGTAGCGGGGGTGGTGCAGTGGTTAGTCCCGAAGTGCTGGAAACCCAGTTCAATTCCCGCTCGCAGTCAATACCGTGTGACAATTATCTGAACCGGTGCTGGGTCTCTCCCCTAGGTCGCCTCAGCCTAAAACAAGTACTCGGTGTGGTGTGTGCAAAACATCAGCACTGGGGAGGCAAAGGGGGCCCCGTGTGGTCGCTCGCCACGCTGCCAAACGGCTATGCGGAGGACCTTTGTCTTTGATAATGGAGGTTTTTTTTTAGTTCGGTCACGTAAATATATCAATGTGTCGCTAAACCCGCCACCACCCGACCGACACAGCCGACTAGTAAGGGTTGTCACGTAAACGGAACATGGCAATTCGTCACTAGTACAGCACACCGGCGTGTTAGAGAGCCAAGCTACAACATTTACAATCTGAGATCGACGTTGTACATGTGTCCGCCACGTGAAGTAGAGAAGGACGGATATAAAGTCGGCTTGGAGACCTTGGGTGTGCGTGCGTGTTCCACGTAATTTAGAGGGGGGGAGATTACGTGTATACAAATGCGCGTGCATTTGTATACACGTATGCCTCCTATGATGTAGAGAACGACTACTCAAATTAAGATAGCGATCTTGAGTGTGTGTGTGTGTTCGTGTGCGCTTGCGTGTCCGTCCCATGTGATGCAGAGAGTGCTGTGAACTGTAATCGGTGCTCTCCACATCATGTCAGAGCTGTCGTTTAGCAATCGTCGGGCTGCTTGTGACAACGAATGTTGCCTTTGAACGGGATAGTTTGGGTGGTATACCTGGACAGGTGAACCGTGGTCAGTAAGAGTTTGGGAAACCCTGACTTGTACAATGGTCATTCATCATCATCATCAGCAGCAGCAGCTAAGCTCAGTCCACTGCTGGATGAAGGTCTCCCCAAGACGCAACACTTGATGTAACTCCACGGTGCGTTCCACTCCTTGGGCTGCTCTTCCGTCGCTAGTCTCGGCCACCGGCCATCGTCCTCTCTAGAGACGTGCTCTGCCCAAGGGCCCTCGTAAGAAAACACGGTGGTCAACTCTCTGTTATCCGTGGGCGGATTATTCGGGTTGCAGGTAAAACATGCTGCTAAAGGTGACTGACCGCCAGTGAGTGAATAACTATGGCTCAAAACCCATGATATAATAATAATAATAATCGAGAGTTTGCTATAATCGGCCCCGTCACATTGTGTTTAAAAAATTACCACGATTAACACCTCGTGCGTCCCCATTTTCGTCGTCGTTATTGTAATTGTTATCATCGTCGTCATCATAATCGTCGTCATAATCGTCGTCATTGTCATCATCGCCGTTGTCGTCATCATCGCCGTTGTCATCATCGCCGTTGTCGTCATTGTCATCATTGTCGTCATTGTCATCATTGTCGTCGTCGTCATTGTCATTGTCCGTCGCCATCGTCGTCGTCGTCGTCGTTGTCGTCGCCGTTGGCGTCACTGTCGCCGTCCTTGCGTCGCGTCCCGGCGCAGCGTGCGTGTGGAAGGGCACCGACTGCCGACTGACGGTGCACTACGAGAGCGGCTTCACCCTGGCCATGGACCCGGGCCCCGGGGCGGCCGCGGGCGCCGCGCCCGCCGTGCTGCTCAGCTACCCGTTCGACCGCCTGCGCCGCTCCACGGACGACGGCGTCTCCACGCTGTGCCTCGACTTCGGCGGCCACGAGGGGGAGGTGGTACGTACTTTGGGCGACGCGGCGGCTCGGGGATGTTGACTAGCTCGCCCAGTACACAGGAGGTCGTGGCTTCGATCCCGACCCTTGACTGCCTTAATTCTAGATTTGAAGCTTTCGTGACTGCAAGGATTCATATTCTTAGGTTTTTTCGGTAAAGTCACGTAGGTAAAAAATCTAAATTAATAAAAGTAAAATAAAAATGAAATAAAAATCACGACGTTTCGGAGGCAACACAAGCTTCCATCTTCAGGTGGAACCGTCACAGCATGCTTGCTGTAATCAAGTAAATGAGAGATTCCAAGGGATACTACCCCGTATATACTGGTTGAGGGGAGGGGGATGGGCCAGGACCGGCCCACTTTTATTATTATGGTAAGGTGCGGCTTGACACTACGGCTAGTCTACATAACAAAGGACTGAGCCTTTATTATGGTAACTTGACTGCCTGTTGTATATTTGGAGTTTGCGTGTCTCTCTCTCTCTTCCCCGTGGTCGCGTGGATTTTTGTCCGGACCCTCCGTTTGTTCCCCTCCACATTTAGCATCAACGTCATGCATTAAGAGTAAAGAGTGTTCGGATGCTATACATTTCCACGTGATAAGCCACTTCGATGGGCTATCATTTGTGGCCAGGTCGCTTCGGAAAAAGAGCTACATAGCTCAATGGGCCTTGCCTGGTAAAATAAACATAGTTTAGATTAAGTTCATAGTAAGATTATTTATTTATTTCGCTGTTGCTAAGTGCAGGCCCGAGAGAGCCCCCCCCCCCCTCCAATATGCCAAGCGGTCAGCAACAAACGGCACTGTCAAGAGTTGTAATGAAACGTTCAGGTCAAGGTGCAGCCCCTGCAATTGCCTTGCTCACGCCGCTGCTGGCCGATGGGTCTCCACAGGCAGGCGCTCTCGAGAGCCCCCTCTGCGGAGGGTATTTGGCCTACTCTTCCACGCTGTGCCTTGACTTCGGTGGTCTCAACCAGGGGAGGCGGAGGCGTTTGATGTCCTTTTATAAATGTTTTTGTAAAAAACAATAGATATATGTAAAACGTTCTCCGAGTACAGGTCCTTGAGGACCAAAAGGCCACACGTGAAGCGACAAACAGCACTGTTGAATGTGTAATCAAAAGTAAAGGTGCAGCCCTGCAATGCCTTGCTCACGGCCCTGCTGGCGGAATAGGCCTCCGACCACAGGAAGCTCTGAGAGAGCCCTTCTTGATGGTGCTGGTGCAGTTGGAGCCTCCTGCGCACGCGACAGCCATGCCACTGGACGTAGTAATGTAAAGAGTCGTTTAAGAAACGCATCCGTCATCCCAATGTGCATCTCCAACGAGCACTGCTGTCTGGTCACGCTGTGTTCATGACATTAATTTTATACGGCTTCTCGTATAACAACAACAACAACGATGAGATCGCCAGACCTAAGGTGTTATCGTTGCCGACCGTTGGCAACGGGCGCGCGTAAATCGGAAAAATAACGGCGATGACGTGCCATGTACAGTATCGGCACTTGTATACAGTCAGACAGAGCTTATAATTTACACGCCGTGAAACCGGAAGCCAATTAAGGGTGCAACAAAATAATAATCTCGTGTTGGGGTGAAAGAACCCGAGGGATTTGACATCAGATGCGGTTGAGTGAACTTACCTCACCCACCGCTCATTCATGGCGTGCCAACTCTCTCTCTCTCTCTCTCCGCTCGTCTCTCTTCTGTCTCTCCCCGTGCGTGCAACACCGCGCAGCGCATAGACCTCAAGGCCTGCCCCAAGCCCCTGGTGTTCATCCTCTACTCATTCCTCTCGGCCAAGGTGGCCCGCATGGGCCTACAGGAGGCGTGACATCGCCCGCGGTGCCGCCCCGGGGGCAGCCCACGGGACAAGACTCTCGCACCTGGCAGCTGACTTTGACCGGTGCGGGTTTCTTTTTTAACCCGCGCCTGGCCTGTCCACCACGCTTGGTACGGGGTCGTAGCTCACGGTCGATCCTGGAGCAGCAAACGGCACCAGTCCCCCTCGAGCGTCCGCCCTCGTCAAAGGCTAAAAAACGGCGGGGTGGGGGGGGGGGTGGAGGAGGCTCAGGTTTGGAGCTCTTTGCGACGGATCCCGCCGCTCCATTCTGCGGCGGCCCCTAATTAGTGATGCAACTCGGTGGCCCAATGATCGGTGCCGGACAGACAAGTGGTGGGGCTCGGGTAAAAGGGAAAATAATTCCTCCTGGGTGAGCTGAGGGGAGGGGGGTGGGGGGGAGGGAGGGCTTTGAGGCGAGTGAGTGCAGAGTTTGCGGCGCACGGTGCCCTCCTCAACGCCTCCATGTAGCGGGGTTCTTTTCGTCAGCACCTTCGTGTTTTGAGTCGGAGTCTCGTCGACGACAAGCTGCGGAATTGTAGGCACGTTTGAATTTGTGGATTTAATTTAGTCACGAAAATTTGTATTTTTTTAACGCTGACATAATTCAGACACCGGTGTTTGCCGTTGATTTTAGTCGGCGCTTAACGCCTGAGCTAAATCCACGGGCCAACGACTCGACTAACGTTCCACAAGATTGTCATCGATATACGAATATGGAAGAGACTAAAATGCGGACTAAATGAACCACTGTGCCGGGGAGGAGGCTTCGGCCTGCACGGCCCGGGGCCCTCCCGCCACCGGGCCCTTCCGCCACGGGGCAGGACTCTCCGCGCTCATAGAGCCATGGGACTCGCGGAAACTTGCCCTCCCGGAGGTTGTTACCGGGTGCCGTCGGATCCGGTCGGTGCCGTTGCCGCTGTGATTGATTGCCTTCTTCCCCCCTTCCCCGTTGCACCCATGTGGTGCCAAACTAAACACGAACTGCTTGCCACTGATGTTAGCCGTGGCCAGGAATTGAACTCGGTGCAATGTGCTAACCGCTGCACCGCACTTCACTCCCATTGTTACATAGTCAGCCCCATACCTCCGACACCTCAGATTAGAACGGTCGGCTACGTACGGTGCGAAAGAAGTTCAACATACACATACGTACATTTGTTTCTGGGTAACTGTTGGCAAATACAATTCCCAGGTTTGTGGGGGGGGGAGTAACTTGGCCCATTATTCTCCGGTGGTGGTGAGGAGGCAACACAAGGAGGGCCCTTCCACTTTGTGGAAAGTCCACGGCGGTCACCCTGTAGATTCAACGTCCACTTACAGCCACTCCTAACCGCATTATAAATCGACATTGGAAACTCATTTCTTTCGGCACGGCTTTTCGTGTTTTAGTTTGGTCTCCTTCCCCCGCACCTTCGATGAACACGGTTGGCTATGCCACGTTGCGCAAAGAAGTTCAACGTGCGTACGCACAAGCCCCCCCGAGGACTGCGTGCCACTTGTCTTTGGCACCCGTGCGTGTATATTGTGTTTTAAGATTCATTTCCTCGGCTTCATTGTTATGGTGACGACTTCTAGTAATTTTCTTTGAATTCTGTCATCGGGGAATTTTGGGGGCCTTCGTTGACGGGGCCCCAAAGGCTGGCGACCTCCAGAAAAAAACCCCACGTCTGCTGAGCACAGTGTTGAGCCGCCGTTGCATTTCAAAGTCCGGAACGTTCACTCGCTCATTTGTTAAGTCGGGAGTTTCTCATTATTCCAGCCGTATCGCTTTTTCCAGGTTCAACCGGGTGTGCGCGTCACGAGCAGCGGCTTTGATTTTCATACTTCGATGGAAAAGATTGGCGAAAGTGGGCAGGGTTGGACCCCGAGATGTTACTCAAGGACTGGATTTTGCAATCTGCATCCACTCGGAAACTCCCGAGACCCTTCGGGACAGATTTTTTAAGGGAGAATGTGTTGTGCTCTGCATCTACATCAGCCACGCGAAAGAATAAAGGGGAGAATAGGGGTCATGTGGACGGCCTTAAAGTTGTCGTGTTGCCGCCGGGTCGTGGTTTACGTTGGCTCAGCCCTCCGAAACGTCGCCGGATCGCGCTGCTCGGTGCACGATGCCACGACGTTTCGCCCGCCTACGCGTTACCGGAGCCGCAGTTCGCTCTCGGCGGTCGCTGCAGGGACTCTCTTTCCCCCGACTCACCGAGGAAACTCGCGCAGAGTGCGGAGCGAAACGTCTGGACGTGGGCGGCCGAGCGACACGCGGAAATGACCCGAAAAGACATTGGGGGGAGAGCCGTTACGGCACAAGCGGGAAAACCCACGCGGTGCCCTTCCACGGTGGGGTGAAGCTGCGTTGATTCTGCGGTGCGTATCGTGCCGACGAGTGTGGGAACTCTGTTCTGCATCGGTGTCCGAAGAACAACTGCCTCTTGACATGGGGGCTGGAAGGGGGAGAAGGTTCAAAATTTCTCTATAAATGGTGCAAGCACGAAACTAACAGCAGCCTCTCCTAGGGCCGCCGCATTAAATAACAAGCAGCACCTCCTTCCCCCCCCCCCCCCCCCCGAAGACGACGCGCCGCGCAGCGTTGAATCTTTTCTCCGCTCGATTTGCGCTCCTCCTCTGCGAGACGCCGGCAGACCGCGGAGAGGACCGAGAGGCACTTGGGGACATCCGCCTGGGCCCCGCGTCCAGTGACAACAATTACCCCGCGGTGTCGCGGCGTGGTGAGACGTCGTGAGGTCAGCACAGGCGAAGCGTGGCGATGGAATGCAGCACTCCACTTGCGGAACAGCGCGAGTGGGTGACAGGCTGATGGACACGGACTAATTGACTATAAAGCGGAAACCCTAACGTAATACAAATCTTAAGCCTCCTACTTATAATGACAATCTTAAGCCTAATTATAGTCATATGGCCCTAATTCTGAACCCTGACCCGAACCCTGGCCCTAACCTTAATAATCGGTAGCCTCTTAGTCTCTTTCTCATCTTGTGATCCTAATCCTTAACCGAACCATGACCATAACTGTACTGTTCTTAGCCTGACTAATATAGTCCCGATGACCCAACCCTAAACCGGAACTCTGGCCCTCTGGCCCTAACCATAACATTAGCCCTCACTCCTACTAATCAGCCTAATTCTAGTCGTAACTTAGGTCCTGGGCCGAACTCCAGACCGAATCCAAGAAATAACGCAAGCCTGGTCACAAGCTCGACACATGAGGCATGTGTGTAGCGATGTGGATTCTCTTCCTCGCGACACATGCAGCGGGACCACGTGGGAGAGGAACGATGCAGCGGGACCGCGTGGGAGAGGAACGATGCCGCGTGCATTTTTTGCGATGGAAAAACGCCGGGGAGAAACTACGGCAAGTGGAGCGGACAGGATCGGCGCAAGCGAGAGACGGAACAATCGAGAAACGATACAAAAGTGGTGGTGGAAAAAACACCGAGGAATTTATTTGTGAATTGGATCGCAACGCCTGATTGCGACCAAGTCATCGAATCGCGGCGGGTATTCAGTCCGTTGTCACAATGCACCTCTGCCCAACGGTATCCACGCTCTCAACATACCGTGTCAACCAATACGGTTTATCCCATATTCTAGTACAGGGAAATTGAGTTGTCAGGTCAATACAGCGTACAGCCGTTTCAATGCGGGCAAATTTAGTTTTGTCTTTTTGTTTGTGTTTCTCCATTGTAATGAGGCTTTGTAGGATCAACGTTGAGATTTATAAGGGCATGGGGTAACAAATAAGGTTTTTATTGGTCTGTAATAAAGTAGACACTTATAAGGGGTTGACAGATATTCCTCAACCAAAACCCTTACACCCTGTGACCTCCTGTTCCTAATGCTGGCCGCTAAACGCTAGGCTACACAAAAGCCGACCAATCGAAACTTTTGAAAAATCTGAATGAACAACGAGCTGGGGGGGAGGGGGGTGGACAACTACACCGCCGCCGCTGCCGCACTGATACCGCGTTGAAAGACGGACGAGCGAGCGAGCGGAGCCACCAGCCGGAGGACGAGGTGTGGAGCAGGAGGACGGGGAGGGGTCGCGTGGGTCACGCTCGGCGTGCCGAGGGGAGTGGCCGTCACCCCCCCCGGGGGAAGCGTCGCCGGCGCTTCTCTGCTGCCACAAAAAGCCACGGACCGAAGTGGCCTTACGCTCGCCGCCGTTGCTGCGTCGCGTTGGATCCGCAAGCGCCAAGCGGGCCAGTGCGCTCGCGTCTGTCGCGCCGGAGGACGTTTCGAATGCGGGGACGGTTGTGTCGCTGCCCGATGCAAGTGCTCGTGTTTCTTGAAGGCAGATTGTAGCCGAGCGTGCAGGAGCGGCGGCGCAGCGGTGAGCAACGCCGCGCTACGAACCCCCGCGACCCGCATCCAATTTTCGGCCGCGGGTTGACAGGTGGCGACGATTTTATCCGAACCGGCCCTGCGCGTCTGGCCCCCCCCCCCCCCCCCCCCCCCCAAGGTTGACTCGGCCTTACAAAAAAATGAGCACCTGGTGCCGCGGCGCAAACGTCAGGCACGGGGGGGGGGGTGGAAGACACGGCAGTCGGAGCGTGGGGCTTGCCGCACCCACCTCGTGCACGCCGTGTGTCGGCCTTAATAGGTGCTCGCAAACAGCACTTGCCCCCAACTGCCTGTGTGGGCTACGCGGGGGGGATCTTTGTGTGTGCGTGTGTGAAAATGTGTGCATGTGCACCGCTCGTGCAATGCGTTACCTTGAAACTAACCCTGCTTACGGTTTTGGGGAATTTTCTACTCCTAATTTAGAATTTTATTTTGTCTGGCTCTGTATTAAATGTTGGTGCGCTTGACTGTTGTTCGCTGCCGCTGCTGCTGCTTCTCGAAGGATGATTATGATGACGAGGGCCGGCGGTGCAGGTACTTGGCGACGGCGGGGTCTATCGACGCGGTATTTTGATTGTTGCGCAAAAAATTCAACAAAAACGGCGGAGGGAAAAGGGGCGGACCGCGAGGAGCACTCCAGTGGTGATGGTGCAAATGATGATGATAATCACGGTGGTGAGCTGTTATTTGAATGTCAAAATGAGGCCTGGGACAACACTTACATAATTACACGTGCGGAGAAAGGACCGTTTTATATTAAAACGTTCAAGTATTACAACCGGCACACACTTTTTTTTTCCAAAAGCTTTATTCGAGTTTCGTTTTGTTTTAAGTACACCCAAATAATATTGAGATTTGACATCGCACTCGCATCCTCCTTATGTCATAATAATAAACGCAAGTGTATACGGAGAGTTGTATGCCGTTCCACGTGAACCTTTGGGAAAACATTGTTCGCAGAGGATGTTTGTTGGTTTGTTGCGGGGAATAGAGAAACTACAAAGCGTTTACTTGAAAACACTGGAAAATAAAGATTTGCTGGGAGGGGAGGGGGATCGGGGTGGAAATAAAAATGTATTTTAACTACTAATAAATTAATCCTAGTTTTTCCTTGTCTCGCCACCGAAAGCCTCGGCTGAGTCTCGCGACTTATTTTCAGGAGGATGCTGCTCTTGAATGTTTTGGCAGTACTATTCTTTTTTGAGCGCTGTCATGTCTGCTTATGGGATAATAAGCGGAGATCTCTTGAGAAAAAAACTATGCTAGCGGGGGGCAGGGGGGGGTGACGGGCGGGGGGGGTTAAATTGTTCGGAATTTCACATGCAAAGCTAAGCGGCCTACTTGTTGAACTCTTTCTGCTAACACAAATCCGAATCTAGTTTCCACGCGTCTGTGGCGGATCCATTGCGGCTTTTTCCAAATGCCACCTTGCCCTGGGCCGATGCGAGAGATTTCGGCCATTTAATCCGGCTCAAAGGGGCACCTGTAAATCCCGTGGTGAGATCGTTTAAAGTGGAACGGACCCTTGCAGTAGCTGCAAATGTGTAATAGACGTGCCCACAAATGGTGTAGATATTTTGTTTTCGTCTACAGGATCTAATATATAAGTATGCCGAGATGTGAAGGTTCAGCCTCCCCCTATATAGTCTTAAAGTCCACACAGCCAAATTTCGATTTAAAGCTTTCGTGACTGCAGGGATTCATCTTCTTGGTTCTTTCGGTAAAGTCACGTAGAATGGAAATAATAAAATAAACATAATAAAATAATT
>CM025663.2:3317881-3345087 GCA_014621495.2 Entosphenus tridentatus
AGACAGATGCCTACTGAGTAACGCACACAGTACACACACACTGTTGAATTTATGTATCTCTGTGTGTGCATCTGTATGAGACGTCTGCCTACCGAGTAGCGCACACAGTACACACAGACAATGTCGCTCCACGTTCGGCCGCATAGCCAAAAATCTGAGTGCACTAAAAACACATCGTACAGCGAATTTTTAGGTAGAAATAGGTTATCTGCATATACGCAAAATCGCACCTCCGATCAGCGCCGTTGGCTAAGTACGGCGCGAAAGAAGTCCAACATACACCGAGGGATACCTGCACTGTACACAAATACGATCGTGAGCGGGTGAGTGTCGATTCGAATGAAGGGCTTAAAAGAGCTGAAATTTGTCACGAAATTTAGTCGAACATATTACACTTACAACTGAAACAATCTATATTCTTAGGTTTTTTCGGTAAAGTCACGTAGGTAAAAAATCAAAATTAATAAAAGTAAAATAAAATAAAAATCATTTTATCTAAATTTTAAAACGTATCTCCTGCCTAAAATAACATTTTATTTTATTTTACTTTTATTAATTTTGATTTTTTACCTACGTGAAAAAACCTAAGAATATGAATACTTGCAGTCACGAAAGCTTCAAATCTAGAATGAAACAATCTACATATTGTTTATATATGGGCCCTCAATAAATAATATTGGCAGATGTACATTATATTTATTCGACAGAATACAAATTGGATTTATAGAGCGTCCAAATGCCACCGCATCTGACGATCAGAATCTGAGTTCGGACTGCAGGAGGAATCCTATGAGCTGTAAAGCTATTTTTCACAGACATCCAGTAAGGGCACGGGATCAGCGAGTTACTAAAACCAACAACACTACAACAACAATACATAACGATAGACGTACAAAACAGAGAACAGTTAAGCAGGTCACTTCATAAATAATAATAATAAAAAATACATGAGTACAAATTGCATAAGCCCATAAAAGCCTGCCCATTTTTCCAACACTGAATGCAAGCTTGGGGCAAGACCAGCAAAAGATGCCGCACGGAATAGCGGGACGTGGACAGCCTTGGGAAAGGAGCGTGTTTATTGATTTCTGTTTAGAGAGAGAGAGAGCCGAGGGTATTGAGCCTGGACATGCACAGGGGACAGGGGAGTCGTGGTCAGAGAACAGAGGCAGCCCAATGCTCCACATTTATTTAATTCCCCGTGCTAAAGCTGCACTCCTAACCACGTAAGTTGGCCTCCCATGGGGTGTAACACTTGAGGCCGATATAAAAAACAAAGTGGTCAAGAGCACATCTGTCCACGTTGGCATACGGTGTAATCTTAACAGACATTTGGAGCAAGTGCTGCTTGCGAGTAGCGCCTAAGAAGGCCGCTATGGCACTCGAGGGGGTGGGTGGCCAGCACCACGCCCGGCCGCCTTTGTCTCCCCAGTGGCGACGTTAGTACATCGCAATCGGTACTCGCGTATACAGAATAAGGGCACGCACACCTACACACAAATACATGCACACATACCCAGGCATACACACATTTATCACACATCCACACACATGTACACGTGGCCACACAATCTGCCTGCATGCATGCATAGGATGAATCAACCCCCCCCCCCCCCCCCCCCCCATTTTAAACTAAACTTGAGATCTCAATGGGCTTTTATTGGATTATATATCCGCAGTGGAGCTACGTAGGCGTGCATACACACACACGTGTGGGTGGTGCGGTGACGCAGTGGTTAGTTCACTGCTCTAAGGCCAGAAACTCGAGTGCAATTCCCCACCACAGAAATAATTAAGTGGCGAACGATGTCATACAGCGGTGCCCGATTGCCAACAGGGTTGTAGATTTCCAGCAATCGTGTGTTTTGTTAAATGGAACTAATTATTCGGACGTACGCCGCTACGTTTGGCAGCGGGTCCATACGCACGGTTAAACCTCAAACACAGCGGCCAACAGCACTGCCACCCGTCTGTGTGTCCCACCGCCATTCAACAATTATCACCCAATGCGCTATGGAACAAATAAAAAAAAGTGGTCAGTGCCAAGCAACGGCCGCTGAATCTGCGAGTCGATCTTCCCTCTTGAAGGCCACAGTGTTATTGACGAATGTGCCGAGTGCGCGCGTTTTTGTTGTTGTTTTGCGTGTGGTTATTGTGACCGGAGTGATGCGTTGCATGTCGTCTCGACGCACTGTGTCGATGTTTGTTGTCCGTGAACAACGCACGCGCTCGAGACGTAACGGCGGTGGTGCTCAGAGTGTGGGTCCGCGACCGTCCTCCAGGTAGGCTGGGACTCATGGTAGTTCATATTCTTTGGATCTTTCGGTAAAGTCACGTAGATAGGTTCAAAGAAAAAAATAACAACAAAAAACTACGACGACGTTTCGATCGCAACACAAGCGTTCGTCATCAGGAAGAAGCTAACCCCCTCTTCCTGATGACGAACATTTGTGTTGCGATCGAAACGTCGCAGTTTTTTTGTTATTTTTGTTGTTTTCTTTGAACCTATATATGTGACTTTACCGAAAGACCCAAAGAATATGAATTCCTGTAGTTACGAAAACTTTAAGTCAAGATTCATGATAGTTCGTTTAAAAATTAACTTCGATAAACTAACCAGGATTAAACGACCCAAACCCTAAGATCTAAATGCCTCTCCTAAAAAAAACCCTTATCGCTTTGCTTAGGAAAAAAAAAACTAATAATTTTGTATGACACATTTACAGAGATAGCGAATGCGTTCTGTCACCAGGGGATGGAGGGGGGGTCTGGGTGGATCGCAAAAATATTGGCATCAGGCTGAGTGGTCCGCGGGGCCAAACAAAAACTAAAGTTTGAGAACCACTGACGTTCTCGTACATCTCGGGGTGGATATACAGGGTGCTTCAAATAAAATCGGACTATCGCTATATCATGTAACGTGATAACAAATGTAATAGTAATAAGTTTTTACCCTTTCAACTGGTAAAAAAACGGACACCTTTTATACAAGGGATCATGTTTGCAATAACCACAACACAAGCAGTCAAAATGCAAACAAAAAGAAACAACTCTGATAATGATAATGATATGCACTGTCCTTGAAGTTGATTGGTCCACACCCAAGACAGCTTTTCTTAGAGCCTAGTCTCCATTGGTGTTGGACCAGATGACGCCAAAAGGCGTACAACTCAAAAACAGCGCACTATCAGAGTATTGAGAGCTCGGGGTAAGCAGGTGTCAGTTTTTGTACCAGTTGAAAGGGTAAAAACCTATTACTATATTTTGCCACTGGTAAAGGAGGTCTCATAGTGTGAACAAATGCAATGGTAATAGCTTCAAAAAGTCAAAGAGTCTCCCACTTGTTCGCCATCGTTGTCAACGCGTGCCTGGAATCTTCTCCAGGTGGTCTCCAGAGCCCGGAGGCACATTACTTGTGGCGTTGTTGCAAATTCTCAGAAGTGTTCACATTTTTTTTGAAGCACACCTGTAACAACGTGGAATGGATGGGACGGAATGGAAGACTCCCCCTTCGTGCCGAGCCCATGAAGTTTCCCAACGGAGGCTTACCGCGTGCCCTGGCTCGCCCCGAAGATCCTGGCACAATCCGCACGCCAACGTCACAATCAGCGACTCCGCGATCCGTTCTTGAGTGCCGCTGCTTAAATTGCCCGTTCATTTCGCTCAAACAGAGAGCCATTATGTTGTTTCTTCTTGTGTGTGTGTGTGCGTGTGTGACTTATGTGTCTGTCCTTGACTTGTTCAAGCATCATTTGTGATGTTGGTGATGGTTTTGGTGGGGTTTTTTTTTCAAGAGGCACAACAGAGCAGCCTTTGTGCCCCCCCCCACAATCCCTGGCGAAGCGTCAAGCTAAATATTTGTGCTCGACTCTCTCTCTCTAAGAGTCCCCTTTCATTGTGTTTACCTACGCCTGTGTTCCCGTTTATCCCGCGAGTTGTGTAAACCCACGCTGCTTGCTCGCCCGCCTTCCTGCCACGGACACCCAACCAGTGCAGGATGAAGCGAGTGTGGGGCCTTTGACATCTATTATTTTTTTCTGAATAGTAAAGTACTGTCATTGTATTTTTTTTATTTGTTATACAGACAGATAATACGACAAATCGCTAACCTTAAACACCCAGTCGTTCATAAAAGCTGAAGGCGGTATAGTACTATAGTAATAGAGCAAGTGCAGAATCACTTAATCGGAATTGATAGCTTGAAAGCATTTAGCGCGGGGCCCTTGAAAGTGCGGGGCCCGTAGCTCCTACACATGTAGCTACTTTTGCTCCGAGGATAATCCGGCACTGTGAGCGCGAAGCATTCATTGCGTCCAAAGCTGAAGGCGTAAGAATGTTAACTTCTGACGACCGCGGGTGTTGACGCACTGCAAAACTGCGGCGGTGTTTATTCTGGCGTCGCTTGCAAATTCTTGTTTAATTAGACGCTGCCGCTCGCCTCGTAGGCGCGGTGGATTTAGCGGTGTGTGTGTGTGTCCATGGGTCGGCACGCTTCGACTTGCAATCCAGGAGTCGCCGGTTCGATTCGATCTAGCGGCTAGCAAGTTGTGAAACAATGCATGTGTCTCAAATCTTCGCCCCATCGCCTCTGACCACCCGGCAGTATTCATGGGTACAACAAGTTAGTCGATGGGCGGTTCACGTTCGGCGAGAAAAAGCGTGGTTATTTCCCACCTCTTCCAAAAATGTCTGGTCTACGTAGAACAGTAGACCAAATACCCTCTTCCCTTTCACCAGTAGTGGCGTGAACAAGCAATTACAGGGCCACAACGTTACCTTTTATTTTGTTAGCCAGTCGACATGTGTGGGTGGCTCCCTCTGTCACATCTCTGTATATTGTATCTCCATGTCTGCATATTGATGTCTGTTTTTGTAATTTTGTTTCTGTTTTAGTCTGTGTCTATCTCGATGTCTCCGCGCCAGTCTATATTTGCCCGTCTCTGTTTCTGCGTCGAAATGTTAAACATTACAACTTTCATCTCGTCCAATTAGCAAATGGAGGGGAATTTATGTCACGCAAAATTAAATTGGTTTGTCGCTTTGAGGCGCCTCAGCAGAAAGCAGAGCCCGCTATTGGCAGAGGGGAGAGGGGCCATGGAGATCGACAGAGAGACAGACGCACAGAGACAAACAGAGGTGCGTGCAGACAGACGGCGGGGAGAGACCGAGACACGGGGAGAGATAGGCACAGAGGCAGGGAGGAAGAGAGACAGACGAGGAGAGACACGGAGAGACTGGGAGACGGAGAGCCAGATGGATACAGACACAGAGAGGCGTGGAGACAGACACGGAGACACGGAGACACGGATATATGAAGTCACAGCGACACTGATATAGGGAGATACACGGAGAGAGGCAGACGGATACGGGAAGGGACAGAGGCACACAGATACACCGAGAGACAAAGGACATTTTGGGAGGGACTAAAGAGAAGTAGGTCTGTCCCTAGTAAACATGGAACGACGGGAAAACCTTGATCCATCGGTTCTAACAACATGTCAACAACGTTGGCCCAGGAGAAGGAATCCGTGGATGCTGTGGCCCATTTGGAGCCCGATGCTTAACATTGCCGAGTGAAAATACAGAAGAGATAGTGCATAGACAACAGAGACGTCGCGAGACGAGAGAGTAAAGATACGGATGTAGGTGGAGCGAGAGAGATTTAAACAACAGAGATGTACTGCCAAGACAGAAGCGATACAGGCGAGAGAGAAATGTGGTATGGATGTACGTTGAACTTCTTTCGCACCGTACGTAGCCAACCGTGCTAACCGGAGGTGCGAATCGGAGTGAACCAGACGCAGAGATGCGGCGAGACAAGAGCAGAGAGTTGCAGACGAGACGCGCAGGTGCAAGGTTCCTTGGTTAAATATTCAAATCAAGATTAAATCAAGATTAAATATTCACGGTCAAATATTCCCATCTCACCCCTGGCTCTGTCAGACTTGTTTCTCCCCTTTGGCTGCCGTCTTGACCAACGGCCAAGTTCGTTTTCATTTTCTCTGAACTACGTGTTCCTGTCTCAATGTATACAGGGTGGCCCAGATGCCTTGTGACCATGGGCGGACACATGAAAAAAAACATTTCAATAGTTTACAATTAAGATTTTAAAAAATGTATATGCACCCGCGATTCCTAACGTGAGGGACAAAGCGAACCCCTGCCCCCCCCCAATATAGGGTACTTCAAAAAAATGTTAAAACTTCTGAGAATTTGCAACAATACCACGAGAAATGTGCCTCCGGGCTCTGGAGACCACCTGCAGATGATTCCAGACACGCGTCGACAATGATGGCGAACAAGTGGAGATTATTTGACTTTTTGGAGCTAATAACATTACATTTGTTATCATGTTACAGTGCATTATACGTTCTTTTTCTATTAAAATCGATAGTCCCATATAAGTGTTAACATGTTTTTGAAGCATCCTGTATATAATATTCTTAGTTCTTTCGGTAAAGTCACGTTGCATCAAGATGCAGCTAAACTGGCTGTGACGGTCCCACCTGATGACGGAGACTTGTGTTGCCTCCGAAACGTCGTGATTTTTTATTGTTTTATTTTTATTAATTTCATTTTTTACCAACGTGACTTTACCGAAAGAACTAAGAATATGAATCCTTGCAGTCACGAAAGCTTCAAATCTAGAATCCTGTATATAAGTCAAACTCCACCTATGCGTGTGACCCACAATTAATTTTCCCCCAAATGTTATTTTCCTCTTGCATATTTATTTCTGTTTTAAATACTGTTAACCCTTACTTAAAAAACAAAAAAAATTACGTTTTAGAGAATTAAATGGGGCTCGCAAGACATTCTTGGACCGCCTTGTACAACAATAACGCCCACAAAGCGTGACTCCCTCCACACGGACCACCAGGCGGCGCGATTGAGCCTTGCCGTCTTATCGATCACGCGACTTGAGTCACTTTCACCCGCTTCCACCACCAACTCAGCCAAGGATGGCACACTCGGGTTTTTTACAATCGGGTTTAATTGTCTTTTTATATTAAACCCGATAATCTGAGATTGGGAGAAATCCGGTTTAATTGGTTCTAATTGCAGAACCGCACTTCGCCAACTTCTCAACGATGGCTTCATCCATTCCAAGCTAAGGAACTCACTGGCGCCCACGATTGTGGAGGAGAAGCTCGTGTTCATCAAGACCAACCTGCCCGCCGCATTCTACGACTACCCCGTGCCCGACGGCCCCGAGTACGATAGCAGCACCGACGAGGAAGCAACCTAAGCCTATCAGAGTTTCGTATTCATTAAACCAGGTTTTAATTCCCCGAAATCGGATTTAATTGTATTAAAGAAAAAACCCGATGCCTGCCGCTGGAAAAATTGAGTTTTTTCCACCCATGAACTCAGCATCATTCCTTCCCGTGACCCTCGCAACGGCAATCACTCCGCTAGTCCCACACCACATACGTGGGCTGAGGATCTCCAACCGCCGTACAACAGCGAAGACGACGAGGCGGGGTTGGTGGATCACGCTGCGATGGAGCTATCAACTCACGTGTGATACGCCAACCTGGATGGGGGGAGGGGTGTCATCATCGGCTATGCTTTATCCACCGCTGAATGAAGACCTCCCCAAGCTTTCGGCGTCGTTCACGGCCGTGCGATGCAACGACCAACCCCTTTATAGCTCCTGCACACGAGTTGAGCTCACCACTTCATTCTCTTTGGTAGACGTCCTCACGGGCGGGCAGATATGTTAACTCCCTCGCCTGGTGTGCAGGAGGTCGTGGGTTCGATCCCGACGTCTGCTGTATATTTTGAGTTTGCGTGTCTCTCTCTGTCCCCGTGGGTTCGTGGATTTTTTTCCAGGTCCTCAGGGGTTTCCCTCCGCGTTTAGAATCAACATCACGCGTTTAGAGTATTTGGCAACTGCTATAAAATTCCACGTGATTAGCCACTGCGTTGAGCTATCATTTGTGGCCAGGTCGCTTCTGAAAAAGAGCTATTTAGCTGAGTGGGCCTTACTTTGTAAATAAAGACAATTGTCCATAATAAAGGTTTTTGGGTTAGATCGCGGTGGGCTGAAGTCGTAACTATTTGGAGTTTTGTTTACGTGACAAATCCCTTACTAATTGTGTCGAGTGGTGGAGGGTTTCGACACATTTTAACTTATGCAATCTAACCCAAAAATCGTTATTATGAATATTGGTCGCGAAAGCCTGCTACGTGTTAAACTGAAAACAATCGTTTAATAGTTTTTTTTTATTTGACTGCCACTCGGTCTTCTCAACCCCTGATCATATCAATTTTGTATTTATTTACATTTAATGACTTACTCTTTTGTTCTTTTGGTAAAGTCACGTAGGTATAAAATAAAACATCTTTTGCCGTGGTTTTCCCACCAAATTTATTTTTTAAAAAAATCTGTGGTTTTCCCACCTGATGACGCTTGCTTGTGTTGCAATCGAAACGCCGTGATTTAATTTATTTAATTTTCTACCTACGTGACTTTACCGAAAGCACCAAAGAGTATGGATCCCTGCAGTCACGAAAACTTCAAATCTAGATTTAATGACTTGCTTACATGTTTCTGGGTTTTTGTTTTAAATCAGTTGTCATACCAATTTAGTTTGCATTATTTCCATTTTATTGGGTGCAATTGTGAACAATTGCCATATCAGACAGCGCATCTCATCGGCATACTCATTGGCACTGCAATTACATTTACCCTGCAATGTCTTGTCCCATGTCACCCCTGACGGCAGAGTGTCTGAGCGGTCACTAGAGGACGCTATTGGACTAACACCGGACAGGCGACGAGACGTCTTGGCAAATGTGGGAGCACTGCACCCATCCTTTTCGCCAACACACGCGAACTGCCCGTCGAATCTGGGTGTACACATTCATAACGGCTGCGTTGGACAGAGGCGGTGGGGGGATGGGTGTGGTGTCCAATATTTCAACATATCGCATATCCCAGCGGGATATCGCATCGGACTGGCGAACTGTGGATTATAAATCTCCTGTACTCGACTAACAGTGACATCACGGCAGCGTGGAGTTTATATTTAGGAGTGGTCTCTCTCTGTCGTGCCATGGTTAGCACGTGACCGCATCTCGCACGTGATTTGCTTCGCACGTGGCATTTCAGCCGGCAAGTGAGGGCGGGCGTCTATGGGGCCCACGTGGCCTCTCTCGGCCAATAGAATCGCAGGAGGCAGCGCGCGTTGTCATTTCTGCACCCCCCCCCCCCGAGGTGGCCCCTCCCCTCGCTCAGTGGAGCTTTGTCTGGAAGGATGGAGAATTATTTTATTATGTTTTATTTTTATTATTTTATTATTTCCCTTCGACGTGACTTTACCGAAAGAACCAAGGAGATGTATTTGTATGTTTTTATTATTACACGCTTTTATTTAACTCACTCTGTTGTCGTTGTTGTATCCTCAAATATTGTAACTCAATTTTAACCCACTTCCGAATGTGTATCGACTGGAAACTTGGTATACTTATATAAAAATCTATATACTTTTAAACATATTTTTTATATGTTATGTTTCGGCTTAGGTCTAATTGTCCACGGTAAACTGACGTTGGCTGTAAATCACCACGGTCCCCTACGTTATGGCAAGCTTCGGGGCCACTTCCTGGAGTCGTGGAGTTCTTCCATTACTAGGACGGTACATTTCATGAAAGCGTGTTTAAAAAAGTATATAATATTACTTATTTGGTGATTCGTTTACCTTTGCTATACTTTGCACTGCTGTCGTGTTTTTTTTATTTCTTATAACCTTTCTCCGTGCCCCTACTGGACGTCTGTGAAAAAGAGCTTTGTAGCTCATCGGATTTTTCCTGCAGTATAAATAATACAAGATTCTGATTCGCTTCCCCCCTCTACTCGGCCCCGCCCCCTCACCACTTGGCTCCGCCCCCTCACTACTTGGCTCCGCCCCATCACCGCCTGGCCCGCCCCCTCCCCACTTGACTCCGCCCCTTCATACCGTAGCCCCGCCCCCTCACGGCCTGGCCACGCCCACTTCACCGCCTGGCCACGCCCTTCGCAATTTGACCCGCCCCTTCACCACCTGGCCACGCCCACTTCACAACCTGGCTCCGCCTCCTTACAACTTGGCCACGCCTCCCTCCTTTATTCGGTTCCGCCCACAAACTTGGCCCCGCCCTGTCCCCCCCACCGCAGCCGGCTCAGCACACGTGTCAATACAGTGCACTCATTGTATACTGGATCGTATAGCTTACGCTACATATATTTATTGTATTGAATGTTTTAACCATTGTATCGAGTATACACTATTGTATTTATCACACAGTTGTATTGCCTTGTTGCGCATTATTGTATTAACCACCCTGTAAATTATTTACAGTGAATATAATTACAGTACAGTACCGTTAACGCACCATTCGCTTGCCGATAATATTTACATTGTACGGTTGATATTCCTGTCTTGCGTGTGTTTGGTGGGTGTATTTAAGAATGCCGGACGTGACGGCGAGATTATTACACGGCTGCTTGAATTGAACAAAGCCGCTGTTTTGCGTCTCCTGTATCTCGTCTTGGCCAGAGGAAGGGGTAAGAGATTACTCAGAAGGAGCGAGGCTATAGACTTTGACTCTAGTCTGGGGAGAAGTCAGTGGGGTGAAGCGACATTCACTGGACACCACGACCGTGTTACATCATCCATCACGACTGGTCTCACGTCTTGATTTGTCTTTTATTTTCCGGGGGATTGAGCCACCGCTTCGCTCCGCCTCCCACGTCGCGTTGCTGTTTAGTCCATCACCACAGCGCCAGTATTGTCTTGGGCACAGCGTGTTCGTAACACAACATATACCGTGAGTGTGTCACCGTGTGTGGACAACACAGTCAAATACAAGCTGTATATTAACGTACACACACCGTGTAATTTCACGTATACACACACGTTTATAATGTTAGATTATACACACAGATACAGTGTGATTTCACACGCTTAATACAGCACACGGTGTATATATACATAAACATTGTGTGTATACATTGTGAGTATTTTATACAGACACACACGGTCACACACTGCACGTATCCATTCATTCACTCACCACACACGGCGCAAGCAACACTTTCTGTTGCTGTCAATTAATACTATCGACTATAGTTTATCGGTATATTATTGGTGGTTATAGTCTCCGCTGCTTTGCGCTTGTATCCTATATGACACGCACAGGTCTAACTGCATAGACTCCACGTACACCACACACGTGTGTCAATTGTAGACACACTACCACACACGTGTCAATTGTAGACACTACCACACACGTGTCAATTGTAGACACACTACCACACACGTGTCAATTGTAGACACTACCACACACGTGTGTCAATTGTAGACACTACCACACACACAGACACACACATCGAGACGACCGCGGTCACCAGCACACAACAGGCGGCATCAGAGTTCACAACCACACACAGAGACGCACACAGACACACACACAACCACACACCCACCATGGATCTGGGAAGATCGGGACTCCGGCTCCTGATGGCGAGGCTCTGCACGACGCACGCCACCAACGCGTCCCAGCCGCGGAGGCCGCTCGTCTCCACGCAGAGCCCCGCGTCGGGGCTCGAACCGGGCGCGTCCGAGCGTTGGGGCGGCCTCACCCTCGAGTCCATGAACCCAAATGTGCGCGCCGTGGAGTACGCGGTGAGGGGTCCCATCGTGGTGCGCGCAGAGCAGGTGGAGAGGGAGCTCCTGCAGGTGAGGCTTGTGGTGGTGATGGTAGTGAGTGGTGGTGGTGAGTGAGTGGTTGTGGTGATGGTGGTGGTGAGTGAGTGGTGGTGGTGATGGTGGTGAGTGTGGGGTGGTGGTGAGTGAGTATTGGGTGGTGGTGAGTGAGGTGTGGTGGTGATGGTGGTGAGTGAGTGAGGGGTGGTGGTGGTGAGTGAGGGGTGAGTGGTGGTAGTGATGCTGGTGGTGGTGAGTGAGGGGTGGTGGTGAGTGAGGGGTGATGGTGAGCGAGGGATGGTGGTGAGTGAGGGATGGTGGTGATGCTGGTGGTGAGTGAGGGGTGATGGTGATGCTGCTGGTGGTGAGTGAGGGGTGAGGGATGGTGGCTGCGGTGGTGGTGAGTGTGGGATGGTGGTGATGCTGGTGGTGGTGAGTGAGGGATGGTGGCGTTTCTGGTGGTGGTGAGTGAGGGGTGGTGGTGGTGATGCTGGCGGTGGTGAGTGAGGGGTGAGGGATGGTGGTGATGCTGGTGGTTGTAGAACTGTGGTACTTGGGAATAATTGGACAGCTCCACTGATTGTTAATGGCTCTTGCTTTGATAATTTTTGCTGACTAAAAATGTTCACATTGTATCGCCACTTTGTTGAGCTATCATTTGTGGCCAGGTCACTTAAAAAAATGGGTTAATAACCTCGGTTGGCTTTACCTGGTAAGATTTAAAAAAATGTTTAGTTTAATTTGGATATTTATTTTTAAGCGATTGTTTACCCTTCCTATACCTTTGCATTCCTATCGTGTTCTTGTATTGTTTGTGGTTATAACGTTTTGACCCGTGCCCCATCCTGGGCATCTGTGGAAAAAAGAGCTTTATAGCTCATCGGATTCAACCAGTATGAATACATATTCTGAAACTGGACATGGGGTTCGCCACAGCTACGCATCCCCCACCACCTTTTAAATCTGTCCTTGGTGCCTCTCACCCGCAAGTGATGATTGTTGATGGTCATATTCCTGCTTCGGAAGTTAATGTGGGTGGGTGTAATAGTTGTCACTGCTGCCACCGTAGTTAATGGTTCTGCCACCGTAGTTAATGGTTCTGCCACCGGCTGCTGCTGGCTTTGCCACAGCTGTTACCGACGTTACTGTTGTCGCTGCTGCTGCTAGTAAGTCGCTACTTCTGCTACTGATATTACTGCTGATGTTGCTACAGACGTTGCTGCTGCTCCTGCTCCGTTGATTTTGCTGAGGTCGTTACAGTACTCCTGGCTACTGATGTACTACTGCCGCTGCTGCTGCTACCAATGTTGGTGCTGCTGATGCTGCTGTTTTGGTAATAGCAGAGCTGTATGGGCCGTTGGCTGGTGGCAGGCCACGTGCGCAACTGGATTTTAGATTAACCCTCAATAAATGCGTTGGCAGAAACATTGTAATGGCCATTGAGAGCAGAGGGAGTGGAAAAAACGTACTGCCAAAGAGCATGAATTATTACTGAACTTGACAGTGTACACAATTGCCTTCAAAATACTGGGGACATTGAAGACAATTTAAGCTGTTTTTTTCCTCCACACAATGTTTTTTTGTATGTTATTTCCTTGCATGTGTGGAGTTTCCACGGGTAGTCAAGTTTCCTCCCATGTGCCAAAATAATAGCGGTTTGGTCAAACGCCCCATTGCAGGACCCTCCTGAAAACAAGTCTTGAGACTCAGTGATGCTTCTTTCATGGATCCTACACACATTCTTAATTGATTTCCCATGAGCCTGTTCTCACAATTCAGAATTCTGGCCTTGCTATACTGCGGCATATGTAAACATATGCTTATATTTTATATACAAAATTATTATTAAGTACACCGTCATGTACATCTTGTACTATTCGCAACATGTTTTATTTATCTTTGGCGAGACTCTAAAGAGATAATATTTTTCACGTTGGATCTCATTCTCCTCAAGGTGCCTCAGTGAAATTATAAAATTAATAACGGCATATTCAACACACAACTTGATATTGTTGTTAGCGGTCACTGACCTGTAATTAATATAAAATATGTGAAAACATAAACAGGTAATTTTCTCATTTGGAATTTTGTTTACGACATTCGTGCCTGTGTTTAGATTCTGGATGTCTTATACTTTTATAAATATTTAATATCCAAACTTGCCTATGAAAGTACTTTGTGTTCGTGACGTTTCTGCTACGCCCCCTGCTCACACCAAGCAGGGTAAACTAGGACACCAGGATCCTGACTGCGTGGCAACTGCATTAACTGTTCTTCATCAGCCCGTATCGTGTAACCACGAGGGCTCATAATTCAATGCTGCCCAGCTGATTCACCATCCGTCCGAGGTGCTGCGATGGCGAGATGTTAACTCCATCGCCTGGTGTGCAGGAGGTCGTGGGTTCGATCCCGACCCTGATGATGCCTGTATTTTTGGAGTTTGCGCGTGTCTCTCCCTCTCTCTCCGTGGCCACGTGAATTTTTCTCCGTGTCCTCCGGTGTTTTCCCTCCACATTTAGAAACATGCGTCAGGAGTATTTGGCCGCTATAAATTCCACGTGATAAGCTACTTTGTTGAGCAAGGTCGTTTCGGAAAAGAAGCTATATCGCTTAGTGGCCGTTAACTGGTAAAACAAAAAGATTGTCATCATCATCGTGATGATGAAAACATTGTGAGATTGAGCCATCGTGGCAATCAGTGTCTGTTTGGTGCTGCAAGTTGGGTTGGGTGCCAAGCTGGTTAACAGGCGTGTCACGTAATCACGCTTTATAGAACCCAAGTTGGATTTTTTTTCTGCAGTTGTAATGACCAAATAAAAAGATCATCATAGAAAGACTTGGACATTTGTTTACAACGCTCGGGTGGAAATTTGCCCCGTTCCTCTCGACACTATCACTTTTTGACTTTCCCCCAGCATGCCACTGATTTGATCGATGCCAATCGGACAAAGGGCTTGGTCAACAACGGACCAGGAGTTGAGCTCACGCCGCCTCTATCCCAATGCGCCACTCGTCCCAGTGGTGAAGCACCTCTTTGTTTGCGCCGATCTGGAGGGTTATCGATCCGACAGAGCCTATTTATTCGCATCGATGCATGGAAATTACGATCGGAGTTTATAAATGTAAAAACAACATGAATTTAGCACTTCTAGGAGACGACTTCGCGTTATGCAATAATAATTGTATACTGTCGTTTTATCCAGGTTACAAAATGGACCCTTTTCCCTTGTACGCTATCTTAAATAATATGTGGAGGGTCTCTCTTATAATCTGGTTGGTGTGTGTGTGTGACCAGAGTTGCATAGTTTTATTGACACCAGGAACACATTATAATCCAGAAAATACAGTAATATTAATTCACAGCGTTTTGTCAGTCCTGTGCTGCATGAAGGCCTCTCCTATGTATGTATGTATGTTAAACTTCTTTCGCACCCTATGTATAGCCAACAGTGCTGATCAGAGATGCGGGGGCGGCACAACAAACTAAACACAAAAAGCACCTCTAAAGAAATGAGTTTTCAATCTGGATAGCTCCAGTGGCTTCCTAATATTGGAAGGAAGAGCGTTCTAGACAGCCGCAGAAGCATATCATTTTGGTCTTTTTTGGAGGGGTCGGGGAATTTGACCATATTTCACCACATTGGTAGGTCTGGTTTGGTGAATGTAGTGGCCGAGGGTTAGGTTCAGATAACATTCAGCACTAATATTAGCTGTGCCCAGGAATGGAACTGAGGTTGCCGGATTCGGAGGCCATTGTGTGAACTACCCCTCCCCCCAAATCCGCAGATGAGCGTGGATAAAAGAATGAAACCGCCGCTGCCACTTCTGTGTTACTCCTCTTATCCCTGAATAAGCACGGATGATAGGATTAATCGATGACAAAATAATAGGATTTTATGCGGATATGTTTGGGGTTGCAGACACAAGACGGAGCATGTAATAGGAAGGTACGTAAGGGGCATTCAACTAATTCATAATCGTCGTCAGCCGTGATGTGTCCTCTGCTGGATGAATCTCCCTCTCGTCGTTGTAATCTCTCAATCGCGTGATGTAATCGTCCGTCGAGCTCCGCAGTGATGTCCTATCGGACAGTTTCCCTGCTTTGCCATCGCAGGAGATGACAGACAAGATAGGGGTGCGGGAATATATTAGCCGTTTTTGTACGTACGTACGTGTGTGTGCATGTTGAACTTCTTTCACACCATACATAATCAACCGTGCTAATCAGGGGTGCAAGGAATCGGAGATGCGGGGAAATCGGCAGTGCGGGGACGATGTTACTTCTTGATACAGATGCCATCCAGACATCCACCCTACGTCCTTCCTTGTGGAAGAGATATGTAGATGACACGTTTGTCATCTGGCCACATGGCCTGCCAGCACTGAACCAATTTCTCAACCACATCAATTCCATACACCCAGCCATCAAATTCACCATGGAAATGGAAAAGGATGGCAAGCTACCATTCATGGATGTTTTGATCGAGAAGAGACCTGATGACTCGTTGGGACATTTCGTCTACAGGAAATCCACCCACACGGATGCCTATCTAAAGCCTGCCTCCCACCACCATCCAGCCCACAAGAATTCCCTTATCAAACACTCCACCATATGGCCCGTTGCATCTCCGACCAGCACCACCTAGCCTGTGAGTTTGAGCACGTACACCAAGCCCTCAGGATGAACGGATACTCGGACCGTACAATCCGCAAAGCTGCCTCCCCAGCCATGGGGAGACAACCTTCTGAGGATCCAACCAAAACCATCACTTTACCATACATAGCAGGGGTTACCAAAAAGATTTCCAAAATCTTAAACAAACACAAGATCCAGGTTCGTTTCAACACAGTACACAAAATCCGTGATTTAATCCCATCTATAAAGGATGTGATTCCTGACATGCAATACCCTGGTGTCTACAAACTGGGTTGTGGTTGCGGCAGCAGTTACATTGGGGAAACGAAACATGTCTTGCACCGCGTTCGTGAACACAAGGCAGATCTGAAAACACGGTAGGACCAATACCTCGGCCGTTCCTGATCATTGTTTTAATGCTGTGGGCTCACACGAAATCGATTTTTCCAAGACGGAGGTACTCTACAAACCTACTGGCTACCTTCAGAGATTTGTTCATGAAGCCATCCAGATATATAAACACAGACACAGCTTCAACCGAGAAGATGGGTACAAACTGAGCAATCATTGGAAGGACGTTATCAACCAGGTAAAGTCTTAACTGACTATGATGTTTCCATCCTACCTGCCTATGTCAGCTGTTATTTCCGACTCTCTGTGTCTCTCTCTCTCTATGCCTCTCTTAGATCTCTCATGCTCACATGTCCTTTGCATTGCACTTCCATGCCTTTGGATTGCACCACTCTTCGATCTTACATTAACATGCTAATCTCTTACATTAACATAGCCACTTCCGTGCCCTCGTCCAGGAGGCCGCTCTCCGTTCTTACATTTATATGCTAATTTATCAGATTAACATCAATAGCCCCGCCCACTTTATGACCCTTGGGCTACACCCATTTAAAACCTTTTATAACAGTCTGCAGATCATGCTTTCCTACCTGATGACGGACGCTTGTGTTGCGCCCGAAACGTGATTTATTTTTATTTTATACCTACGTGACTTTACCGAAAGAACCAAAGAGCATGATGTTACTTGGATAAATATTTGCATCTTCCCTGAGCTCGCTCAGACACCTGCGCTCATTTGGCTGCCACTCAGTTGTTTGTCTCGACCCAAGGTGATCGTCTCTTCCCCAGATTGTTACCAAACAATAACTTGCCTCGTAAGCTGCCATTTCGGGCAGTGTTTCACCTTCAAAGCGTGAGTTGCCTCCACTGAACGGCCGCATTCTCTAGATTGCAATACGCACTTTTCTTCCCCCTTGTGTATAAAGGCCAAAAGGTGAGGTTGCATCTTATAATCGGGAATGTGTTTGTGTGTGTGTGTGTGTTACCAGGTTTTTATACATTTACTCGCACCCCCACAGGCTTTCTGTGTGCGCCTTACTCTCTCCAAAGCAATCTTATTTTTTTCCCCCCGGAGAATACGGTATCTCCAGACCTGAAGATGGACCGTTGCCGGAAACCGGTCGCCTCACGTTTAATTGACAACACATCACAGACGATGAGGCTGCTCTCGTGTCTTCACCGTGGTCGCGTTACAGTCCTGTCAATGAACATTCCGAAACGTTATTTTTAGGATGACCACTGTCCCGTACAAGTCATTACTTCTCCGCCATGTGACCGATTGTATTGCCATTTGAAAAGTCACACTGGGTAGGTATTGACGGTGTTTTGACGTGGGTCTCTCCGTTGCAATCACGGGTCGTACCGCGCGTTGCCCGGCTCGATGTCCAACATCTGGATTCTCGTGCTGGGGGAGCGTTTTCAGCATGCGTCGCTACCCCAGGGGAGGTCACTTAATGTCAGTGTTACGTGTTTTATTTGTTATTGAAATACCATCCACAAACAAATCAACCGCCAATTAAGAAACCCTGGCCAAGAGGAGTACAAAATGAAAAACGCCTCCCCGCATTAATTTCGTGCGTGCGTGTGTGATCGAAACGCTCCACAGAATGCCCTCCTTGTGCACCCAGAGGGACAATGAGGGCCTCGCAAAAACTTAACCGTGGTTCATTTTCGTTTTTACGTTGAGCAACACCTCCTGCGTTGCCGCCAAGGGTGCTTTCGTGGCGTTGCTTTGTGGTTGCGTCAGAAATTCTGAATTCCTCGCACTCGCCTTCAAATCCTCCACACACACCCCCCTCCCCCCCGGGGATTTTTACTTCTTGGCCGCCCTCGTTTTGACCCTGGGTGTGGTGGACGCGGCTGGGCGGGTGGTCGAGCGACGCTCGCTCGGCTGTGGTGGTGGCCTGGAAAGATGGGAAATTGTCTCGGGTGCTGTGATTTGAAAAAAAACGAGAATCGGCGTCACGCCTAATTTAGTTTCATTGTTTTTCTCGTGAACACCTTTAGTTGATAGAGAACACCACTATTTATACTTTGCAATCCCATTCAGAGTGCACCACTGCATGAAGGCCTCCCCGCACCATGTCGGTTGGCCTGTGCAGGTTGTTAGGGACTGCTTCTGCTATTAGTCGTGGCCGGTATTTTTACTTGGGTTGCCGAGATCACAGCGCAGCACGCGAACCACCGCTCGACCCAAACCCTCGATGCAAAACCACTGCGTTGCAAAACACATGAACTCGTTCGCAATGCGTTCCTCCGCCTTGCACGTGACCAATCGTTGAACAGAAATTGCCCAAAATTAAACACTGAGCACCCGTGTTGTGGCTGTGGTGGTTCGCACACTTGAATTGTAATCCAAAGGACGCTGGTTTTGATCTCCCGGCACGATAGTTGAGACAATGTGAAAGCTCCTTAAATCCCCCCCCCCCCCGGGCTGGGGCCCCCGGGCCGGTGGTGGGTGGGGCGGTTGGCATGGGGGGGGTAACGCGTGGGTACTCTCCACGTCTTCCGAGTAATCCTGCCAGCCTGGAGGAGTAGGCCAAATGAACCTCCAGAGGGGCTGTCTAGAGCTCTCTCGAGCAGGAGGCGATTTAACGAGCAGTGACCCAATCGGGCAGTCGCAGGGCTGCACCATTCCTTGCCTTTTTAACTCTTTATACCCTTGTGGCCGCAGCAGCCTCTTGTGACGCGACTGCGGCCGCTGAATTATTATCGGACGTACGTTTTGGTAAAACGGGACGGGCAATGGAGCGGTGCCTTCCCGAGAGAACGGGACATCACCGGGCGAGGTCAAGCTGTTAACGATGTCCCACGCCACCCTTTAATGGCCACAAAATATTCTGCGATATGATCGCCATAAATAACCATTCCAGCGGGACAGTGTTTGGCTGCGCGGCCAAGTTAAGTTTTTTCTTTTCCAATCTGGAACATCACCACTTCGCCCATCAAGGAAACCTGACCGTGTATTTTTTACTTCGGTGTGTAATCATGACAGCGAGCGGCGCTGGAACTGGCTGGTCTTTAATTTGAGCTCGGGATTATCGGAACGTCCTGAGCTGTGCAGACAGACATAGCATCTTGACGCAGTCTGTTCTGCTGTAACGCGTGTTGTTGTTCATAGCGTGAAATTGAATATACAACGCGATGATGAATGTATTGGGGAATGCATTTTTTCTTTTTTAGAACTCGGATGTGAATTGTATAGAACGCGATCGAGCGAATGGAACTACGTCGCGTGAGTAGGAACAAGCGGTTCGTACGGCTGCCTCCGCGTAGCGTCATTGCACGAGGCATTGGGATGCTGCAGGATGCTTCTAGACACTACCCAAGCGCCTCGGTCTTTGTTCGGCCTACGTTACGCATCTCACGCGTTATCGCGGACTGTGCTTTACCCCTACGTTATACATTACTTATCATAACGTGATTTTTCCATGCCGCGGGTGTTATTCAGCAACGCGACTTCTACCGCGTTCTGGGAGAATGCACGACCAGAGAGAAAGAGAGAGGGGGATTGTTGTGCTCGGTGTGCGAAAGTGGTGCTGTACTCGCCCCTGTAGACGAGGTGCACGTGGCAGATGCGGCCTGCGGTTGCATCGTTTTGGCGGAACCTCGAAACGCTGGCCCGATGTTCGCTTTCCCCCCGTGCGTAATTCAGTGATGCAAGTTGTCACCGCTAAGCCTCTGGCCACCCGGATTCGTTGACTGTGCCTCCACGTCTGCCTTGATGTTCTCTGGGCTAAGCCGATGCAAGTCTGAACAAGAACTGTCATGGGAAAGATGGCAATTATTTTTCTTTCGCACCGTATCCCACGGACCGGCGGAAAAAGCTGGAGGTCTTCCTGCAGGACTTTGACAGGGAAGGTGTGGGGAGGGGGTTGGCAGCCGTGGTTCAATGCTTGGTGGGCGGGGTGGCGTGTTATCGACCCAGAAAAAGGAAAAAACTCCCACACCCCGGCACACCACATCAAGTATACAACTTGCCGTGGCTGCGGCTACTCGTCACCTAATGTATTATCCGGATTATAAGATGCAAGATTTTTTTTTCCTCGCTTGGATCTTTAAACGAACGTTGCGCGTATTGTATGTATGTCCCGTGTGGTGAACTTCATCGGAGGTGCGGGGGAAGGACATCAAACACGTGCAGCCCTGCAATTGCCTGCTCGTGCCAGTGCTGGCAGAAGGGCCTCTACTATTTGGTGTCCGTCATCGCAAGCCAAATGTAGGAGGTGGGAGTACACCACGTGCCGTACCCATTGATACTGCCGGGATGACGGAGGCGGGGATGGGGGAGTCTAAGAAACTTGCCCCCATTGTTGCAACCGCCGCACCAGGAGATCCAACCGAACCGGTGAACTCTGCATGGTATGTGTGTACGTTGAACTTCTTTCGCACCGTACGTATTCCAACCCATGCTAATCGGAGGTGCGGGCAAAGTCGTCGGCGCGCTGGCATTCACACCACTTGGACAAAACGTGCGGCGTTACCGCTCGCGAATGGAATGGCCGACGATCCCCTGCCGCCTGCACCTCTCGCTACGGCGAACGGTTCCGTCGCCGAGTGGCTGAATGAGGGAACGGGAGGCGCGAGCGATCGCCTCGCCGTGTCACGACCAGCCGTTGAGCAGCGGCCGATGGGGAACTTTCGTCGTCGTTATCTCGACGCTCGAAACCGCGGCCGTCCGTGCCAAGGGGCATTGGGCGAATCCGGCCACCCGGGCCTGCGACGGCTCGTCGCGTGTGGGAGCGTGAACGGCCCGCTGTGGGGGCGAGGGAGGGAGCGGGGTGGGGGGTGGCAGCGGGCCGCGGTTGGAAGATTCAGAGCGCGAGTTGGGTTGGCACCGCTCCCACGCTAGCACGAGCGCGTGGTGTGACAACCAAACAACTAAAAAAACCCGGCAACAGTGGCGATGTTGCCGCTTGCTCAGCATGGGGCAGGTGATGAATGGTCACCGAGCAGGGCTTTATTTTTTTAAGTCGGAACAGTGCCCGGAATGCTGTACCGGGAATTGTTTTGGCACGCCGCATCCACCTTGTACACTTTACTTCGAGAAACCTGTTCATGGTATAATAGGAATATAGGGTACAACAATAATGTAGGAGTATTATGTATAGGCATACACTCTGTGTTCTTGTGGTCATGCCTTATACCGGCAATCTATAGCGCCCTGGAAAATATCGAGCGGGGAAATTAATCCCTGCTTATCGGTGCGGCGTCTTACAGCCACTACCCATCCCGCGGGGGTCTTGGGGAAAACTCACTTCGCAGGCAGTGCAGCAAGTGGGTTGTTGTCTTAAAACAAAGAAATACATTTCAGCCCCTTTGCCAATCCCCTCCTGGATGAGGACACTTTGTCTCATGGCAATGCTGAGCGCACAATCGTAAACAAACTCGTGGTGGTGGGGAGGGTAAAAAAAGCTTGCTTTGCTTTTTGTTGTTTTGATGCAAATGGCACAGTGTCGGCAAAAGGCTTCCTCGCACTCGTGACTGCACAAGCGGCCGAGTCGCGGTGGTGAACCGAGACTGCAAACAGGATGGGCGGTAAGCGTCAGCCAAGAACCTCGTGACCGCTGTGACAATGCGGCCCCCCCTCCTCGTACGGCCCTGTTTTAGGAACGCGAGCGCGTGGAGAGGAGCGGGCACGCGCTCGTACGCACGCACGCACGTCGCGCTGACCCTCGCCTCTGCCCACGAAAGCTGAAGGTCACCCGCTTCGCTCCGGAAAATTGACGGTGGCCCGCAGTGCGACGGCAGTCACTTGTTTCAAAAGGATGGGGACCGCGTGAGGACGTGCCACTGCGAGCCCGCTTTGATCGCTCAACCGGCAGAATTTTGGACGTTGGTCGGCATGCGCTTGCGGCCAACATCGACGTGAACATGTGCACATGACTGATGGAGTCCCCACCATAGGGATGAGGAGGAAGAATAATAAGAAACAAATGCCCCCAGTGCGTTGGCACAGCCGTCATCAGAGCATGCTGCCGTCAGCGGCAACAGTGTTGAATTCGGAGCGTTTGTCCATTTCTAGCCTTCCTCAATCCGAGGGCTGACCACGAGGTGGGATGCACCCACGGGGCTCTCTGCCTTGGGGCGAATTGTCCCGCACGGAGCCCCGTCCAAGCAAACTGCGTCGATCCAGGATCTTCTGGGCCGGCCGCAGGCCTCATTTTCCTGGAAGCCGTGCCTTGCGTTACCACCTTGCGTTACCACCTTGCGTTACCACCTCGCGTTACCAGCTCGCGTTACCACCTTGCGATGCCATCTTCTCCAGGCAGTCTCCTCCGGGTTTTCCCCGCAGGATCTGTCCTGGCGCACGATCATGTTACTCTTTCTCCTTAATGAACTAAAAATAATTCTTCGTACCCCGTTTCATCAAAGATTGATGCAATTGTCTGGTGGGGCTTGTCTCAGGGGGTTCTTCCTGAGTTTATATAGCAGTGCCTTTCAGCAACTAAGGCCTTTATAAAGTATTACAGGTAGGAACAATGTTCCACACTGCCCACCAGGGATTAATTGTCTGTCTGTCTGACTGTCTGTCTGTCTGTCGTGCATAAATAAATATATAATACACACAGCTCTTTGATTGGTGGAGACCTTACAAACAGCTTTTTGATTGGTGGAGACCTACTGCCGGGTACGGAGAGGGGAGGTGCCTAAGGGAGGAGGGTCAGGGGAGGGGCCTAAGGAAGGGGGGTAATGGGAGGGGCCTAAGCAAGGGGAGGGGGCTGGGTGGGTCACCCCGTGGTGCCCTTATAAAACTCAACGTTTAACCTACACACTACACTATACACGACACGATACACTACACTTACACAGGTAGTAACAGCTTCCACACTGCCCACCAGGTATGAGTTGTCTGGCTGTCGTGCACGAATGCGCTGTCCAACCATGTTCCTACCTGCCCACTCCGAAGGAACGTGTTTAATATCCAACCACAATGTAGTGATGTTATAGATATATCGAGAAAAACGGGAGACAAAGTCGATGCAATGAAGACAGGCCTCGTTTGCTTTTGACTTGTTAAACAAGTGCGTTTTCAGGCGTGGTTTAAAAATGGACATTCAAAACCGGCTCGGTTTATGTTGCTGTCGTGTACGTGCGTCACGACGTGATTTTAACGGGCTCGCACATTGCCTTGATAAGGGACATTCAATGGGCCAATCTTGCCGAGGGGACACCTTCTGCCAAGGGCTAATTTTAAGTAGGACTGGTGAAAGCAAATCGTGGGGCAAAATATTGAATATTTTTTGACTTGTCTTAATGTGTTTCCTTTTATTCCTGGGTTTGCATCTTTAACCAATTACGTCCCAAGTGCAGTCAGCATCTGGCCACAAAGATACACTTCTTGGTTGTTTTTTATGGCAGCCTCTACGAAGGGGAGAGCTGTGTGGGGGCACGTTGAACTGGTCACGCAAGGCCCTGCTTTTACTCTTGACGATATATCACCCAAAAATCATGAAAGGGTCTCTTTGCTCACTGCCTTTGTACCATGTTGCTCTTCAGTGTTTTTAAATATTAATAATAATGTCCTTTATTTGTCCGCGAAAGCCTCGCCTAGTCTCGAGATTTTTTCCGGAGGTACCTGCTGCATTGGGATGTTTGGCCATATCCATCAATGCGTGTTTGTATGTATGTATGTTGATTCAGGCTGGCCTGCCTATGATCCTTCCTGGGTTTAATCCTCGAAAGATCTGGACACAGTCCCATCGGTGAGCTCCTCCGGCAGGCAAGGTTGCATTGGCTGGGTCATGTAACCCGCATGCCCAGCCACTGCATGCCCAAACAGCTTTTATTTGGCCGGATAGAGGGGCTAAATGGCGCGGCATGGGCTAGAGAAGAGATGGAATTATGTGGTACGAGAGGATATGGAGCTGTGTGGACTTGCCAATAAACTGGTACCAGCGGTGTCAAAATCGGCCTCTGTGGAGTAGGCTCATAAAGGACTCTAATGGGCAGTTGGAGGCAGACGCCCTCCAGCAACAACGGAGGGCAGAGAAACGATGCCGGGCGGCTAAAACACAGCAAGTTGGCATAGTAGGGGACACTGGTGGTGCATCGTCCAGTCATCTCAGTCAGCCAACCCATGGTACCTGCAGGGTCTGTCTCGTGACCTCTTGCCAGCGGGCGTTTTCGACATTTCACGTGGCCTTAAAGTGCACATAGCCTGGCACAAGCGCCGTTGTGACGTCACCGCCACTTAGTGGCGAATGGCAGTTGTATGTATCTTGAACTTTTTTCACGCCGTACATAACCAACCGTGCTAATCGGAGGTGTGTCCAGCTATCTCCTGGCCAAGTTACGACCGAGCACTGTAACCAATGCCGCCCGCTATTCCCAGGCAGTCCTCTCTCCAAGTAACCAACCCGGTCTGACGCGATTGGGGGGCGCGTTCAGCGTGACCCGGTCATTCGGGCGGTTTTTGCTCCGCTCTGTCGTACGTGCCCCTTGGAGCGAAAACCCCCCAAAAAAGTGGCTCCGACGGGAAGGCTGGGGTCCAACCGCGTGTAATTTTCACGGCAGGTGTCAGCACAGTGTCAAATTCTCGAGCGCGCTGGCACTGTGCGGGCAAGGCTGGCATTGGGCCACTCTTCCATCACGCACCGTAGCGGCCACAGCTGTCGCGCGGGAGCTAATTTTGGAAAAACCTGTGGCCACCCGGCACCGCTGCCAAACGCCGGAAAACCTGGCTCTGAAATCACGCTTTCCACTCGCGCTCACGCAGCGAGTCCAGGTCAAACGTCTACAAAGAGCTCTTCCTGGGGGGTGTGGTGGGCTGGAGCGGTGGGGCACTGGTTACCGCCCCTCCACTGCGGTCAAATCCGGCGACGCGGTTTGGAATCCCCGCCACTGCAATGTCAGTGGCGAGTGATATTTGAGCCGGCCCTGGGCACACGCACCCACCTGCCCGCCCGCCCACCCGCTTCCCTGTCACTAAGTTCCATCTCCTTTGAACAGCGTAGTGAATTATGACGGTTGTGGCGAGATGTTAGTGACCTCTTCTGGTATGTGCAGGTGGTCGTGGGTTCGATCCCGACCCTGACCCCTGCTCTATATTTGGAGTTTGCATGTTCTCCCCGTGGTCGTGTGGAATTTTTTTTCCGGCTCCTCTGGTTTTCCCCTCCACTTTTAGAATCAACGGCCGTTTAAGTATTTGGCTGCTATCCATTTTCACGTGATTAGCCACTTCGTTGAGCTATCATTTGTGGCCAGGTTGCTTCTGAAAAAGAGCCTTACCTGGTAAAATACTTTTGAAAAAATCATTTAATTAAACTCCCTCCCCCTCCCCATGACAGACACAGCGTCGACATGGGGAGGCCTTCATCCAGCAGTGGATTGGCAAAAGTGCTCTAAACTGAACTTTCATCTATTTCATTTGGACGAGAGGTCATTGAAACTCCAAGTCTCTTTTTTTTCAAGAGAGATCGCAACTCTTTTTAAAACTAGGGCTGCCCAAAATTTGGCCGACTGGATCCATCCATTGATTTAAACGAATGTTTATTCATATAACCGGTAGGCATGTAATGAACGCATGCCGCCCCTCCCCACCCCACCCCACCCCTACCGTGCGTGCCTGCAGGGCATGGAGAAGCCCTTCTCGGAGGTGATCAAGGCCAATATTGGGGACGCGCACGCCATGGGCCAGCGGCCAATCACCTTCCTGCGCCAGGTGAGCTCGCGGTGTGCATGCGGACAGAGCTGTCGCTGGTGGTGATGATGATGGTCATGTTGGTGGTGCTGGTGTCAGTGGTGATGATGGTGGTGGCAGTGGTGTTGTTGCTTGTGATGGTGGTGAAGTTGGTGGTGGTGTTGATATCGCTGGTGGATTTGGAGCTGGTGTCGATTGTGACGGTGTCGGCGTTGATGGAGTTGGTGGAGCTGGTGGTGATAATATCGATGGAGTTGTTGAAAGCATTGCTGTTGATGGAGCGCTTGACAGTGGTGGTGGTACTGATGTGTAGCTGCTGGTCATGATAATGGAGCCACTGCTGCTGGTGCTGATGGCGCTGGTGAAGTTGGTGCCTAGTGCTGGTGATGATAGAGATGGTAGTTGCGTTGAAGTAATCTGTGATGTTAGCGCTGTTGGTGACATTGATAGAGCTGGTGGTGGTGGTCTTTATGTAGCTGCTGTTCGTGATCTTGATGAAGCTGCTGATGCTGCTGCTTTTGATGTTGATGCTGGGTCGACTCGGCCTCAAATGAGTACCTGGTGTGGTATCTAAACCTCGCCACTCGGAAGACAAAGGTCTGTTAAGGCTATACGGGGAATCTTTGTCTTGATGCCGACAAAGCCGGAGCTGGTGTTGCAGATGGAGCTGGAAGCGCCTCTGCTCACATGGTTCCCTCTCTCCCGCGTGTGCATGCATGTGTGCGTGTGTATGTATGTATGTGTGTGCGTGTGTATGTGTGTGTGTGTATGTGTGCGTGTGTATGTGTGCATGTGTATGTGCGCATACGAGTGTGTGTGTGTGTATGTGTGTGCGTGTGTGTGTGCGCGTGTGTGTGTGCATGTGTGTGCGTGTGTATGTGCA
>CM025663.2:3345097-3360555 GCA_014621495.2 Entosphenus tridentatus
ACACACACACACACACGTACACACCCACACGGGCGATAGGGCAGCAGGGTGGCGCAGTGGTAAAACCTGTGCCCCACTGTAAGAAGGACCTGGGTTCGATTCCTGACTCGGGCGCCTTTTGGCGTCCTCTGGTCTAACACCGTCTGAGACAAGGCTCTAAAGAAAGCTGTCCCTGGTGTGGACCAATTAGTTTCAAAGGCAATGCATCATATTTTATCAGAGCATGTTTTTGTTTGCATGTTCACCACAAGTACGTGTGGTTAATGCAGACAGTATTCCTTGCAAAAGGTTTTTGTTTGGTGTTTTAACATCTTAACACAACTGTTTTATTGCCAGAAAGGGTTAAACCTATTCTTTGTACGTATGTACGTTGAACTTCTTTCGCACAGTACCTAGCCCAACCGTGCTGATCGGAGGTGCGGGTGGGGGAAGGGCAACAAACTAAACACACAAAATATTTCTTAAGAAATTCGTTTTCAATTTCCAGTGTAGCTGTGGGTCGGGTGAAGCACAGTCATAGGCCTCATCTGGCGCGTCGGGCCGTAGTTTTTCCCCTCCAACGCTGTCCGATTGAAGCACGCAGCCCAAGCACACAAATAAAACACACGTGCCCCAGCCGTGTTCAAAGCTATCAAACGAAACATTTCAGCTTATTGGAAAAATATATATATAGTCATGATCATGTGTCCTGCTCTAGTGTCATCACGAGGTTAATCTCAATAGAGCGTGGGGGGGGGTGTCACGGTGACATCTCTCAAGTGCCGTAATAACGCAATTGGCCAGAGCGGTAAAGTTTTGTTCGTCACGCTTCCTCTTCCTCTGTCGTACGGCGTGTTGCGGAGATGATGAGTGATCGATTTTTGGAACGGCAACGAGACAAGATTTATAAATGGATGTCTGTGATCTCTTGCCATTTCAAGCTGTACCGACTGTACGCCGACGAATGGCTGTGGCGCCGTCGTTCATTGGTTTTGGTGGACAGCAGTTGACCACGTGTGTTTTTCAGTAACGAAGCTTCACAGTTGTGATTTAGTTCTCCAGAAACACAACCGAGATGTACTGGGCTTGCAATGATTCAGGAGCGAGATTCGCTTGAAGAATCGATTATTTTTGTGGTGTTCTGGCCTTGATGGGTGCTCGCTAACAGCACGTGCCCAACGGTCCGGTCAAGGCTACACAGGGGATCTTTGTCTTTGCCTGCAGGCTCGTACAGCGCCAGCCAGGGCATCGCCTGCGTGCGGGAGGACGTGGCGCGCTTCCTGGAACGCCGCGATGGCATCGCCGCTAACGCAGACGACATCTACCTGTGCACGGGCGCCAGCGAGGGTGTCGTGGTAACGACCGCGCGGGCACGGGGTGACACGCCAACCGGGCTCCACCATCGCGAAATCATCATCACTTTTTTTTTGCTCAGTCGGTGTTAGCCGCTGAGGTCGTGACAGGTTTTTTTTTCCATTGTTGTTTTTGCACGCTCCTGTAACGTTCCCATTCTGCTGTCACACCCTGACTTGCCGTGAGAATGCGGGAAAGCAAAAATGTGAACTCCAGCCGTTTCCTCTACATGGGATACAGTGTTTCCCCCTCGCATGCCCTCCGGTGTCATCCCACATGTAAACCGTTATAACACCTCAATATATAGAGAACCGCAGAACTTGGGCAATTGCTGTCGCCAGCTCATGGTGTGACTGCCTTCCTGACCGTCTTGAGTCGTTCTCATGTCGATAAGCGCGAGCGAATACTGTGCGGCACGTTACAAGTTTGAATTATCATTCTTGTTGCAGGTTTCCCTCGCTTTATGCGGTAGATGTGTTCCTAAAGAAGGGCGCACAAAGCGAAATCGCGTGGCGTGCAACGCAGTCACCCAACCCACAATGCACTGCACGAGGAGACGACTGTCGTACAGTGCACATAGTACACACACAGTACACACACATGTTGTCCCACGTCCGACTGAGTGAATTCAAACTGCATAATGTAGTGAATTCTGGGTAGAGATAGGTTAGCTGCGTAAAACCGAACCCGCGTCAAGCGAGGGAAGCTTGTTAGGGGCACCACGGTGGCGAGATGTTAACTTCCTTGTACACAGGAGGTCGTGAGTTTGATCCCGACCCCGACGCCTGTGATATATGGAATTTGCATGTTCTCCCCGTGGTCGTGTGGATTTTCTCCGGGTCCTCTGGTTTTTCCCTCCACATTTAGAAACACGCATTTAAGAGTTTCTGGCTGCTATACATTTCCACACGACAAGTCGCTTTGTTGAGCTATCGTCTGTGGCTGGGTTGCTTCTGAAAAAGAGCTATATAGCTCCATGGCCTTACCTGCTAAAATTTAAAAAAATGTTTGCACGTTTTGCCAAAGGTACATGTGGTTAACGCAGACTTGATTCCTCGCAAAAAGGTATCTTACTTTGTGTTTGAACACCTTAACACCTGTTTTATTGCCAGAAAGGGTAAAACTATTCTTATTTTTACACAACATGAAAAAAGTTTCGTAGTAAATATAACGAATTGACCGCAGACGAATCGTCTTCCACCGATCGCCGCAGCCTTTCTCTCTCTCTCTCCGTCCGTTCTCCCCCCCGCCGCTCGCCCCCCCCCCCCCTCCGGCATCGAAGACGCTGCTCAAGCTGCTGGTGTCGAACGGCGGGCGCGTCCGGAGCGGCGTGCTCATCCCCATCCCGCAGTACCCGCTCTACTCGGCGGCGCTGTCCGAGCTGGGCGCCGAGCAGCTGGGCTACGAGCTGGACGAGGGGCGCGGCTGGGCGCTGGACGTGCGCGAGCTGCGGCGCGTCCTGGGGCGGGCGCGCCGCAGCTGCGAGCCACGGGCCCTGTGCGTCATCAACCCCGGAAACCCCACGGGTACGTGCGTGCGTGCGCGTGCGTGTGTGTGTGTGCGTGCGTGCGTGCGTGCGTGTGTGTGTGTGTGTGTGTGCGTGTGTGTGTGTGCGTGTTCGTGTGTGTGCGTGCGTGCGTGTGTGTGCATGTGTGTGGGTGTGTGGGTGGGTGTGTGTGTGCGTGCGGCGTTGAGGGGGGGGAGGAGAAACGCGGTGCTGGTCACCCGCCATTCTCGTGCACCGTGGCACCGGCCTTGTATGTAAACTCAAAACTATAAAGTTTTTATATTCTTGGTTCTTTCGGTAAAGTCACGTAGAAGGGAAATAATAAAGTAATGCAAATATTAAACAATAAAAATGGAAATAATGAAATAATACCAATATAAAACCTATTTTTTTTTCTTATTTCCCTTCTACGTGACTTTACCGAAAGAACCAAGAATATAAATCCCTGCAGTCACGAAAGCTTTAAATCAAAATATAAGTTTTTATTTACCAAGTAAGGCCCATTGAGTTGCGTAGCTCTTTCAGAAACGACCCGGCCACAAATGACAGCTCAACTACAGTAAGTGTCTCATCACGTGGAAAATTATAGCGGTCAAATACTCTAAACGCACGTTGATTCTGAATGTGGAGGGAGAATCCAGAGGACCCATTGAAAATTTAACACGACCACGGGGAGATCAGGATCGAACCCATGACCTCCTGTATACCAGGCGAGGTAGTTAACATCTCGCCACCGTGGTATATGTGTGTGTGTGTTGGACTGCTTTTGCACCGTGCGTAGCCCAACCTTGGTAATCGTAGGTGCGGGGGGAAGGATAACAAACTAAATGCAAAAAGCAGTTGTAAAGAAATTAGTTTTCAATATAGATTTAGAAGTGCAGAGCTCCAGTGTCTCCTTAATATTGGAAGGAAGAACGTTCCAGACGGCCGCAGAAGCGCATCTGAAAGCGCTTGATGCGGTAACCGTCTTTGTTCGATGGCCAGCCATAGGCGCTCGCCAAAAAGCGCTTGCCCCAAACGTCTGTTAAGGCCTGTACGGGGGATCTTTGTCTTTGCTGTGAGGGGAGCGGTAGTGTAGCGGGTAGCGCAGGAATTGGAAGTCGTGGCCAATGAGGGGAAGATCGAACAGCAGATGGTCGTGTCGGATCTCGCAGTTCGCGTGTCGACTGTGCAGCGGCCGCGATATCTGCCAGAGGGGAGAGAGCGTTGGTGAGGTGCGCTGACGACTTTGGCCACGATGACGTCTTCATCTTCGCAGCGCTCCTCCGGCAGTCCGTGCCAAAGTGAGTATCTCTGGACCGCCGTGCTAAACCTCCAATTAGCACGGTTGGTTACGTCTGGTGCGAAAGAAATTTAACGTACATTACATACATACATGCTGCGCTCTTTCCCTGGCAGGACAAGTGCAGGACCGGCATAGCATCGAAGAGGTGATTGAGTTCGCTGCTGAAGAGGGTCTCTTCATCATCGCGGACGAGGTGAGAGTTTAATTTTCCCCGCCCATGGCCTGTTCGTGCTGGGTTTCTCTGTGTTCACTCTGATGTGTCTCTGCAACCGAGACAGCTGATCAACTCACCCGCCCAAACCCTTCTAAGTCCAGGCTCAAATGAGGCGCTGAAAACGAGACTGAAATTCAAACCTTGGCCCTGATTCATGACCATTCATATTGAATGCCCCAGGTGTGTGATAGTTACATGCCTATAACCAAAACGCAAATGTTGCATTGACGCTCACGGAATACGCGAGGAAGACCAATGCCAGACAGGTGACTCAAAGTAGATAAGAACAAAAAGAGATCTATTCATGAATCCAATTCTGACTGTACGCGTGCAGTCGTCTTGCCAGTCCACAGCTCCAACAAGGTCGTGGGTGTAAATTCGACCGTACTCCAACCACTCTGGCCAGTACGGGTCAGTGAAAGCGGGGAGCACAGAAGTGCAGTCGGGCGACCGATTCCGCCGCAATCCCCTCCGCCGTCCTACCGCGTAGCCCCGTAGCTGCCCGCGGGTTGCCACCCACCCCACCCTGCTGAGCTTCCCAGGTCTGACGAGATCGGACGGCCTCGCTGGCGATTGGGATCGCGCGAGCGAATCGCCACGCTCCCAACCGCCGTAGGTCTCCCCCCGCTACCCGCGCAACAAACCCAACCCGTCGTGCTCCCTAGGTGTACCAGGACAACGTGTACGACCCCGGCTGCCAGTTCCACTCCTTCAAGAAGGTCCTGCACGACATGGGGCCCGAGTACGAGCAGACGGTGCAGCTCGCGTCGCTGCACTCCACCTCCAAGGGCTTCCTCGGCGAGTGAGTGAGCAGCGTGGGCGGGCGGGCGGGCGGTACGGGGCGATTACGTTTGCCAGGCGGGCAGTGCTCCTGTTAATATAAACGCCCTCTCCTGTTCGTGTGGGCGTGTCTTCGTGTGGGCGTGTCTCCGTGCAGCCATCACATTTGGTCACGTTTTTGCTTTCGAGAATTTAACAAAGCCGAGGTTTATTTTATAAAAGCCTCGACGGCGCCGGTGGCCACGGAGAACATTTACGATGGATAATCTGAGCTTAGCATGTTGCCGGTGGGAGGAAACCGGTGCAAACAAAAAGGGGGAACTCTGAATAAGGGAATCGATAATCTAGTAGTGTACTCGATTATGCAAATAATGGGATAGGCCAGCTCTAGTTGTTTTCATGGTGTAGGTAAAACACAGGTGTGTGTGTGCACTTCTATTACACAGTGTACAGGTGACAGACATGTAGACACGTGCACACACCGCTCACAGGTGACACGCGCGTGCGTGCGTGCGTAGGTGCGGCCAGCGCGGAGGCTACATGGAGGTGCTGAACCTGCCGGCGGGCGTGAAGGCCGAGCTCGTGAAGCTGGTGTCGGTGCGCCTGTGCCCGCCCGTGCTGGGCCAGGCCACCGTGGACGTGCTGGCGAACCCGCCGGAGCTCGGCGAGCCCTCCCACAGCCTCTACGTGCAGGTAGCGACGCCCCGGGGTACCGAATCGCGCGTGATGCTGCACTATCCCGTCGTATATCTCGGAAGCCGAGTAAGGGTTCGGCCCGGACGGTGCTCGGACGGGAGACCGTCACCGTGCACAATAGGGGGCCCCGTAGCGATGGGGCTGCTGCGGGGCTAACGCGGTGGTCGACAGAGGGGCGGTGCGGCAAAAAGCCGTTGTTGCGCCGTACTTCAACGCTCCCACCGCGTCTGTGCACCCCACCTTGAGCGACCCGCGCTGACCAGCATGGTGAAGTATCGTCGGGTCAAACCCACCCCCCCGACGCCCCGCGCAGGCGTGGGTGAGGCTGTCATGCCATTGACAAGTGGATAGCGCCACGCCGCGTGCGTCGTCGTCGTTGTGATTGTGCGGTGTTTTTCGAGTGGTTGGGAGGGAATGAGCGAGCGGGCGGGCGGGCGGCCGCGACGCTCGAGGCGCCGGTGGCGGCGGTGGGCATCGTCGTCGCCATCGCGCTGACGCCGCCTCCACGCGCGCGCCCGTTCCCGCAGGAACGCGACTCGGTGCTGCGCTCGCTCGCGCGCAAGGCGCTGCTCACGGCTCAGCTGCTCAACGGCACGGAGGGGATCGCGTGCAACCCCGTGCAGGGAGCCATGTACGCCTTCCCGCGCGTGCACATCCCACCGCGGGCCGTGGCCGAGGCGCAGGTGAGCACGTCGCTGGCACAGATCGCGCGTCCGGGTGAGCGCGGTCGGCTACGCGCGCCGCGAAAGAAGTTCCACACACGTACGTACGCACGTACGTACATACGTCCACGTCAAGCTACCCCACGCCACCCGCTTCGCCATCAGGGCTTCGCCAGAGGTGTCCTGGGTGGTTCGAAGGTCGGGGAGTGTTGAGCTGCCATCCGTCGAGTTCCTGGGTTCGGCTTCAAGCGGTCGCCCGTGATAAATGCTGTGCGGGTAGGCATGCGACGACTCATCCGTTGAACTCGATTGTTGTGCAACATTCACGAGCGGGATCCCGTGTAACTCATTCTCTCTGCAATATTGACGCCTTTGTTTTTTGTTGTTGCTGTCGTCACGCGCCACAATTTTCCCCTGCAAAATATCCGGGAAACTGGCTAAACGGGACCATCCGTGCAATAAAAATGAACTCAACATTGCGTGTAGGAATCAATTAATTATAATTCATGTAAATGATTTGAAAATTGAGTGGAGCGGCGGTGTAATGGTACACGCAGTGCTCTATGAACCCGGCAACCAGACTTTGATGCCCGGCCACCGTTAAATATCAGTGGCGAGTGATGATCTGTTCCAATCCTGGCTCACCCCTTCACCAGCCAAGATTGACCGGCGTAGTAAAGTATGGTCATATCACCCCTCTCAACAACATGGCGTGGGGGAGGCATTTACCCACCAGTGCATGGACGAAGGGTTGCAAATAACGGTGAAAAGGTGTTTTCACCTGACGTTTCGGACAATGAACCTTCTTCAGAGAGAAGGCAACATGATTGGCCGACTCGTATTTGAAGATCACACGTCACCCGGTGGGACGCTCAGAAAACTGGGACACTGCAAAGAATTTGCACAATTTGAATTTCCATCTGAACAGATTCGAGCTCGTACAAAAAAGCAGTTGCATAAACTCACTTAATGACAAATTGAGTTTATGTGTTACCTGTGATATCTCCACAATTCTAGCTGTCGTCTTATGAGGCTGGTTGTAATGACGCACGGAACGTCACGGTACTCGAATTGTAAATGTTGTTGTGGGTTCACTCGCAAACACACAACCGGTGTGCTGAAGTAGTAACTCATTGGCAATGTTCTGCTTCCATGACAAACCTTACTAATCGCCTGTGTCGGGTGGTGGCGGCGGCGGGTTTAACGACACATTGATATTTCCGCGATCTAACAAACAAAAACCTGTTTTGATTTACATGTTATGTTACTAGAAATCTGCGTCGTGTGTCATGTAGCCGTGACCTTCGACCCCCCCCCCGCAGGCACGAGGCCTCCTCCCCGACATGTTCTACTGCCTGCAGCTGCTGGAGGAGACTGGGATCTGCGTGGTGCCGGGCAGCGGCTTTGGCCAGAAGGACGGCACCCACCACTTCCGGTGGGTCCCACTGCTCCGTTGCCACGGCGTCGTCTTCCAGGCAGGCGATTGGCTGTTGCGGCGAGAGAAATGTTCACGCTCGTGGGGGGGGAGAGGGTTGCCGGTCTCACCGGGACTCCCCAAAATGACCTTGAATTACCATCCGTTCTCTGTTATTTCGGACCAACCACGACCGTATGGTGTTGACACGCGACAAGGTTTTGAGAACGTTTTCTAATACCAGGCCGCAGGGTACCTATTTTTACCGATTTGTCAGATGTGTGTAAGCTGCAACGACTAGATTGCCATTTGAATAGATCAGTGGGCCCTTCAACAATGTGCACTGACCGGCCTGGTGAAGTATAGTCGGACAACACCCCGATGACTGGCACACGATCGCCAGGCCTTCTCCTGGAATGTTCGATCACCAAAGAGCCGCGCGTTAACATGCACATGATTGACCACGCGTGCGTGCCTACCGTTCATCCTCTCGCGTGCAGCATGACCATCCTGCCGCCCGAGGAGAAGCTGAAGATCCTCCTGACCAAGGTGACCGAGTTCCACGCGAGGTTCACCGAGTTCTACGCCTGATCGCCGCCACCCACCCAGGGTCGCGACTCCCCCCCCCCCACCCCCGCCTCCTCCCCCCCCTCCCCCGTCACCCACCACACGGCGTGACGACGCTCTGCCCCGCCGCGATCAACCTCGTCGGATCTCATCGCTCCGACGTCGCGAACCCGACTGGCTGCTCCCGGGATCTCTCGAAGACCGTCTTGCCGGACTGGGGACTAGGGAGGTGGTGGACCCCGTAACCTCCGGAAGCGTCGCTTTGACCGCGGCCTGCGCTTGCCTTCTGAAATGACCTCCTGGCCGTGTCGGCTGAACGGCCGCTGCGGTTGAGATTGCCGGGCGAGCCGACGGCGCCGGCTTGCGTTGGCCGCGTCGCCTCTTTGTGTAATCGTGGGCAGTGTCCTGTGACGTGCGGTGTGTGGGGTCGGCTCGATGGCTTACGCGTTGCACGCACACGCGCGCACGCCAACGCTGTCCGTGCGCTCGCTCGCACAAGGGGAAGCAAACCTATCGCCAATGAATGTAGCGACAGCAACAACAACCACCACGTGCTGCTCGGCGCTCGTGCCAGGTGCGTTGCACCGGTTTCAAAGTCTTATGTAGCGCGTAGGCAAATGCACACACAGAGACGCGCGCACGGACGCAGTCGGTCTCGCGCTGTCCCTCCCAACGAGCAAGTCCCACGTGGCATCGCCACTTCTCTCTGTCCTGCCGTAGAATCCCCCGACCAAACGCGGCTGTGTTGATGTCAGGAGGCCTCTACCACACCCACCACCCCTTGACTAAAGTTCGGAATAACAGAACCGGGTTGTGGGGGGCCCGGAACCGTGTGCGTGCACGCGGACGCGCGCCCCCCCCGCAGCACGGCGGCTCCCACGCGCGATGGCGCGTGCGTCGATGCCCGCGCGCGTGCGGTCGCGTAACGACGAGGCCGTTAACGCGCGTACGTGCAGTCGGGCGCACGTTCGGGCCCGCTCTTGTGATTTCAGCAGCCAGAATTCGCCGCCGCTCGAAGAAGCGGCTGGAACGCATCGTCGCCCGGGGGGTGATTCGTCCCATTCGGTGCAGTGGCGAAGTTGCCGCGTTGTCGTCGAAAATCGGACAGGCCGAGCAACGTTCGGGCTAGACAGATAAATCGAGCCCCGTTGTGGACACGTGTTCGCTAGACGTAACGGGGGACCGGTCGAAAAGGTTTTGAGAAGGAGACGGGAACGGAGAATCGCACAGAGCTAATGGCGAGGCGTTTCGTGATGTCCCGTATTGGTGTGTAGTAAGCTAATGCTGTTGTTTGTAATGGTTGAAAACACGGCAGAGCCAAAGTGCCATGGTGAGAGCGTTTAGTTTACCAACCTGCTCTTTAGCTAACCCTCTCATAATTAACACTTAACGAAGCTTAGTCACGTGTGTTGTATTACAGAACTTAACTCGTAGCATTGTAGCCGCTGCGGAAACCGTGCACGGATCGGGTAGAATTATTTTTTTAAAGGGATTTTTATTTCTCTAGTGGAGATGATGTTTATGGTGATTTTTAACTTGACTGTCGACCACCCTGTGCGGGTCTTCTAAACCGAGTACTCGTTTTGGTGCAGTTTTGAGCCTCTTTGGTGGCAACCCCGGAGACAGTTTTGAATAACCGGACTCTCGACTGTAGCTGGCCAAAGACGTCTGGATTTTATTTTCCCCTTGTACCTCTTTTCCACTGCGCAACTGAGCCGCGCTGGGGCCACTCGGAGCCAGCCTGGCTGGGCTCAACGTTGTTTTTCCACCGCAGATGCCGAGCAGTGCCACTCACACCGCGCACGCAAAGAACGAGTCGAGACGCATTCAGGTGGACGCGGTGACGCTGAGCTTAACCCTTTTCCATTCCGATGACGTACGTGTACGTCATAGAAACGGAATCGGAAGAAAAAAATACAACTTTATCGGTACCGAGGCTCCCACAAGGCCATGCGGGGAGGACGTGTGGCCCAGTTTCGTGCCTGCTATCGTAGGGTGTGGTTGTGTCGCTACGGTTCTCCGCAGTGAGTACTTTAAAAACAACGGCGCTGTGTCCCTCTTAAGTGAAATTAACGCTGAGCCGCTTGTGTGTTCCAAGAATCAGCGGTGAATGGGACCCACCCTGCAACTTGCAGTCTTCGCGGAACGGGAAAGGAGTTAAGTTGCACTGACATCGCCCGCACAATGAATGCATCATTGTCCTAGCCCTGCTTGACCCCAAGCCTGATTCAGATATCTGGTGAGGTGAGTGTAGGTAACACGGTTTATAGCCAGTGGAAAACCAGATGTGCCAGTGGATCAGCGAGTATTGGTGACGGAAAACAATTCCTGTTTTTGCAACGATTACTTTAGCGTACGTTTTACGCTGATGACGACAACGAACCTGTGCTTGCACGAGCGCGTGCCAGCGAGTCGCGCCGTATAGCTGCAGACCGTTGTCTCTGTGGCCTTATTCACGCGCAAGACTGTTAGGTCCGACTTGTTTTATTCCCATAATAGAGGTGTTTGGGTTAGATCGCGTAAATATGGAAATGTGTCGTTGAAACCCGCCACCACCCGACACAGCCAACTAGTAAGGGTTGTCACGTAAACAGAACGTGGCCAATTCGTCACTAGTACAGCATCACCGGTGTGTTGGAGAGCCAAGCCACAGATTTTAATCCGTTTGTAAATGTTGTGGCTTGGCTCTCCATGTTCTGTTTACGTGACGGGTGGTGGCGGGTTTTAACGACACATTTTTACGCGATCGAACCCAAAAACCTCTATTATGGATGATATTGGTCGCGAAAGCCGACGTGTTAAAAAAAATTATTCCACGCGCCTCTGGAGCAGCGCACACACCACGTGACAGCGCGGTGTTGAAATTCTCGCGTCTCCAATATCCACGGCTCCTTGATGGCATGACGACACGGGCATATCCTGGGATGATCTACAAAGGAGGCGACCTGACGATCAACATTTCCAAACCATCCGAATCACACAGACGAGGTGTAAATGTTAAGGTAATCCGTCTGTAGCTTTAGAAAGCACGGCGTATTTAGGGAATAGGTCGGTGGTTTTGCCACGTACACGGAAACTGAATGCACCATCACATTCCCAGCGTCGGTGAAGAACGCAGTGCGTCCGGGTAACGTCCGACACCACGGTGGTGTTTTTTATGAGCATTTGACCCCCTATCAGGGTGGGTGGACGAGTTACTTATACCTCAATTGCGTACGTGATTGGTTGACGCTATTGCCAAGGCGAAAGAAACTTGACGGCGAGACTTTTGTCTGCGCTCCGCTTGTGGTAAACCATCTCGAAATGCCCCCCCCCCCCGAAGTGGCAGAGCCGCCCCCCCTCCTGCGGACGTCGCGAGGGGAACGAACAGCTGCGGCCACGGAGGTCTGCCCTCTTTAGCACAGCAACAACAGTTGCCTGCTTCCCCGCTGCTGTTCATCAAAATGCGAAGAATCCTGAGCACGTTCGACAAAAGCGTACCGCAGTGGAAGCTGGTTAGAAGAGCGCAACCACCGTATGCGTCGCCGTATCCAAAGTGCGCTCGCATCAGACGTGACGCGCTGCGTTCGCCAGTGGAATGTCAGCACGCGTTGCTTCTTTTAGAACCGTGCTTTTCTGTTAGGTATGCGTATATCCAGGCTTCTACTTTGTTGGCTAACATTTTGAGCAACGACTCTTGCTCGTAAAGAGCAATGTTGGTCTGGTTTCTTTGCTTGTTATGAGGCGGCGGTTTATGATGAACGTAATTTTTATTAACCTTCATAAAAAAACATTTTTAGCTCCCTTTCTGTTGATGAGGTGCCATTGCCTCACTCCTCAAGGAAGAAACACGGTTGCGACGTGAAACGCAACAATCTCTTTACCGGTGTATGTATTTGATTTTTTAGAAATCGATGAAATTTGTTTTGTTTTTCTTGACCAACGCAAAGTGTTAATCCACGCCCTGCGGCAACCGCCTACGCACACGGCGATCCACTCGGTGGACCCGGCGGTTTTTATTTTAATCGACCGGAATAATTTTACGAAAACATCACGACGTTGTGAGGCTGGGTGTGCAGTTACTGGGCATGTAACAATTGATCGATTAAAATTGATTCTCACGCTCAAGATACGTGCGTCGAACCATTGCGTTTGGGGCTCTGTTAAACGGTGTGTACATTACGTGCAGATTTGGTGGAGTGGTTGCGCGTTGTTGCTGCGCGCCGCTCTGTAAACTCGGCAACCCGAGGTTTGATGTCCCAGCCACGGCGAATATATCCGTGCTGAGCGATATCTGAGCCTCCTCCATCAACCCGCAGGGTCCCGCACGGTCCAGCATGGTGAGGCCCGGTCGGACGACCAACATGACCGGCACGGCATGGTGAGGCCTTCATCCAGAATTGTATTGACAAAGGACTGAATTGTGTTTGACATGTTAAAATCATGTGTTGTCATGGAGGATCATGGGTAACATTATTAACCATAGAGAAGTCAGTGGACTGCTCTCGCCAGTAACATCTGGTAACAGCAGTATGTATTTAACAGGCCTGACATTTGCCGATGAGACTCCAAGTCAAAACTGGCTCAGTGTTTGCCTTCTTAATGAAATGCTGCTGTTAGCAATTGATTCGTGTAAGCTGTTGGCAGATGGACTGAAAAAAGTTACTGAATGTTTACGTAGCAAAATACTTTTTAATGTTTATTCATTCATTGATGTTGTGTTATTGCCCCTTTAGGCTAATCGAATTAACAATGCCGAACGAGATGAGACATTCCAGATGGATAATACAAATCGGTACAAATAAGGCAAGACTAATCGTTGATTCTCGATTCTGATTATGCATCTGAATTGTGATAATTCAGCAAACTGTGTTGAATTGGTCCATGCCTGACGGTTGCACAGTTTTACCGCGGTTCTTTGTGGTGTTTTGGCGATTGTGGATTTGCCCGGTGTTGTACTCGTAATGGAGTAACATCGAGCCTCATGGACAGGCGTCAACTCCACGGCCGAGTGGGCGTCTCTTTGTTTTTGCCCTGCACGAGTGCGCGACTTCGATCCCAGCTGACGGCCAACACCAGTGACGATTTTCTGAACCGGTCCTGGGCCTCCCCTAGGTCGACTCAGCCTCAAATGAGTACCTGGTGCGGTGCGTAAACATCGCCATCGGGAAGAGACAAAGACGGTGGGGCGTGGTGCTGGCCACCCACCCCCTCGCATACCGTGCCGGCCTTTATAGGTGCTCGCTAACAGCACTTGCCTATCGGGGGGGGGGGGGCCCGAATCTTTATCTTTGCAGTGATGTAACGAAGTTGGCAATTTCCCCTCTTCGTAGCCTGGCACACCCAGCGCCTGTCTCGGCCCCCCGGCCCTTGAGTCTTGGCACAGACGACTCCCCTGCAGGCTCCATCGAGGCATCACTGCAGGTGTGTGGGGTGCGGTGGTTGAAGCACTGTGCCCCGTGAACCTGTTAAACCTGCTTTCTGATTCCAGCCACGTCCTAAGCACTCGTGGCCAGCGATGTCAGAACCAGTCCTGGGCCTCTTCACTAGTTCGACCCAGCCTTAAATTAGTACCGGGTGTGATTTGTGAAAACATCGCCAGCTAGAATTGCCCCCAACATTCTCTACACAGGTGATTGACATTTGAGTGTGTGTGTGTGTGTGCATGCGTGCGCATCTCTGCAATCAGAGCCTTTTGTTGAGCTTGGAGGCTGGGCACTGGATCTTGTAGCCGACCGTGTACGCCTGTACGTACACACGTACCTGGTTTATCCTGCACACGCGGACACACACACGCGTTCAGAGAGCTGCGAGGCTTCGCACTCGGTCTCGAGATCTTTGTAAATCCTAGGGAATTCGGCTCCACCACAGCTCTCGACGCTTCACCATTGCGGACCGAGTCACCACCCTACGTGCCACTCGCGACGTGCATCATGGCCGGTGCAATCCGCTTTGTTGGCACTCAGTTGCACACTGACCGCGATTTTAAATTGGGTTCTCAAGTGTAGCGAGTTCGTGGCCTTTGACCCGACCACCACCGACTGAAGGATCTTCCTCAAGCCTCCTCCATCGTGACGCCGCTATGACAACTCACTCAGCTCCACATCCACCCTGCCACATCAGTCCAACTCCTGCCTAATCCCTTGCCGTGCCCTTTTAGGCCCCTCTACCTGGCCAACCCCCCCTCCCATCACAAAGACACAGATCCCCCGTATAGCCTTAACAGACTATTGGTGCAAGTGCTGTTAGCGAGCACCTATGAAGCCGGAACGGTACACGAGGCGGTGGGTGGCTAACACCACGCCGGACCGCTTTTGTCTCCCAAGTGGCGATGTTTACACAATCGCACCAGCTACTCATTTAAGGCTGAGTCGATCTAGGCGAGGCCCAGGACCGGTGCAAATAACCGTCACGTGCGCGTCCTCCGGGCTCACCTGTACTTTATATTCTTAGGCATTCTCGGTAAAGTCACGTAGGTTAAAACATTGAAATTAATAAAAGTAAAATATAAAATAAAATAAAAACCACCTGTACTTGGTGCAGAGCTGCACGCCAAGCGGGCCGCAGCGGTCCACGTAGCTCTCACGCACGCCCTTGCGCACCGCACGGGATCCCAGCACAGCCCGCGTCACCAGAGGACAGACCCTGTGCATGCGGCAGGCAGCGCCGTGCGACGGCTCTCATTGTGTGCGCGGCGTTCTCCTTCGCCGCCCCCCGCACCTCCGATTGACGCGGTTGGCCACGGACGGTGCGGAATAAGTTCAACGTGCTTACATTAACCACAATACCTGCAGTCAAATGCAAACAAAAAACAATACTCTGATAATTTATGCATTAAATTTCGATTTAAAGCTTTCGTGACTGCAGGAATTCATCTTCTTGGTTCTTTCGGTAAAGTCACGTAGAAGGGAAGTAATAAAATAATAAAAAATAATAAAAATAAAACATAATAAAATAATATAATATAAAATAATATACTTCCCTTCTACGTGACTTTACCGAAAGAACCAAGAAGATGAATT
>CM025663.2:3380350-3412110 GCA_014621495.2 Entosphenus tridentatus
CCCTCTCCACCCTCCCCTCCCCATCCAGCCCCTCCCTGCACGACGGACGGACACAATAATCCCCTGTGGGCTGGTGTAACCTGACGGTTCCTACCAGTACAAACATTAATGTACAGTCCCTTTGTCAATCCACTGCTGGATGAAGGCTTCCCCACACTGTCTCGGTCAGCAGGGAGTTGTTTGACTGGACTCACGCTCTGGGGGAGGGCGGGGGAGGGGAGGTGTTGGGGACTTGTTCCGATGATATCGGTTCCGATGATATCGGTTCCGATGATATCGCTCACCACTGGCGTTGGCAGCGATGGGGAATCTAACTCGGGTCATCGGGTTCATGGTGCTCCTGACTACAGCACTCCTCTCATGCCCGTGCCAACAAACAGCGCTTCATGTCAGCCGGAACAGTCTGGAACGCTGTTCCGGGAACAATTCTGGAACGCCGCGTAATAAAAAAACGCGGCCCAATGTTTCAATTGCAGTGCCGGAGATTTCTGGAACGCAAGTCGGGAGTGGTGAACAATTCCCTCCGGTGTGGTGCCGGTAAACGCGAGTGCGTCGCCTGCTGTGGTGGCGGCGGTGGCGGTGGTGGTGGCGGTGGTGGTGGCGGTGGCGGCGGTGGTGGTGGCGGTGGTGGTGGTGGTGGCGTCGTGGCTGTGTTACCGATGCAGGCGCGGCTGTCCAGCGAGAGCACGAAGCCCGACTGGCATGCGCACGAGAACGAACCCGGCGCGTTGCGGCACACGCCCTGGCCGGAGCACGCCTGCAGCCCCGTGGTCCGCGCCAGCGCGCACTCGTCCACGTCTGCACGCGCGCACACACAAAGATCCCACGTAAAATGCAGATCGTGTAAATATATATAAATGTGTCGTTAAACCCGCCACCACCCGACACAGCCAACTAGTAAGGATTGTCACGTAAACAGAACGTGCCAATTCGTCACTAGTACAGCATCACCGGTGTGTTGGAGAGCCAAGCCACAACATTTACAATCTGAGTACGATGTTTCACCAGTAATTACAACCAGCTTCATCAGGCGACAGACAGATTTCTATAGAGGCGTAAATGTGATGACAACACTTGTGCACTCTTCTTGTGCAAAGTGGGGGGGGGGGGGAGATTAATGAATCAACGTACTTAATGCATGTGCATTATACGAGCCCATTGATCTTGTACTTCCATCCCCCGTATAGCCTTCACAGACTGTTGGGGCAAGTGCTGTTAACGAGTAGCACCAACTAAGGCCGACGTGACACACAAGGGGATTGGTGGCCAGCACCACTCCTGGACCGGTTCAATAATACGCCACTGGTGTCGAAATTGGGTTGCCGGGTTTGTAGCGCAGTGCGCTAACCACTGCACTACCACTCACGCGCACACACAGGCGCACCCACACACGCGCACACACCCGCACAGACACAAACGCGCACACGCAGGTGCACCCACACACGCGCACACACAGTGCAGTAGGGCAGTGGCAGCGTAATCAGCGGTGACATTACAAGGAGACACAGAAGAAGTGTTATCGATACGTGTCGTGCTGGAGACTTTCGTGACCAATGTTACGATTCCTGATTGGCTTCCTGTGCGTTCGATCATCGTGTGCGTATACAGCAACGTCGATTTGAGCTGCAATGCTCCACCGCCTGACAAGGCCAAACAAATCAAGTTGTCACGTGGCCAAATATGCCAATTGATTTAGATTTTTCTTTCTTTGGCGAACCGGTACGTACATTGAAAAGCAAGTGAAATTTTGATAGGTGGGTCAAATCATTTTTTCGTCTACCAAGACATTAATTGGCTGCGTTATCTTCAGCGGCGTAGCTGGCTGTGTCGCGCAGCGTCGCTCCACATTGTGCTGAGTGACGCTGCATTGTGCTGCTCTTATCACGTATGTTGGACTTCTTTCGAACCGTACGTAGCCAACCGTGATAATCGTAGGTACGGGTAAAGGACAACAAACTAAACACAACAATCAGTTCTAAATAAATGCGTTTTCAATCTAGAGTATTTAAAAGTGCATAGCTCCAGTGGCTTCCTAATATCGGAAGGAAGAGCGTTCCAGACGGCCACAGAATCGCACCTTAAAGCGCGCGATGCGATGACAACCGTCGTTGTTAATATGCGCGGTCGTGTTGCGCTTCACGGTGCAGGACTTTGCTGCGCCGTGTTCAGCGGTGTGGCCGGCCGCGTCACTGCACGCCCATCTGCTACGTCGCGTCACGCGTTGCTGCACCGCGCGGTACTGGTGCCACACTGCGTCGTGTTGCGTCATGTTGTGCTGCGCTTTGTGCTGTCGTGTTGAGCTACATCGTGTTGTGCGGTACTGCAAGGCGCTGTCGCCGCGTTGTGCCGCGTTGTGCCGCTGCACGCACCCTCGCACCCTGCGGGCCCCATGATGTAGCCACGCGTGCACTCGCACAGGAAGGAGCCCATGCGGTTCGTGCAGTTGGCGTGGAGGCCGCACGGACCCGGTCCCAGCGAGCACTCGTCCACGTCTCCCACGGCAATGCAAGAACACACGGGGGAGGGGTGGTGGGCGGGGGGGGGGAGGATGAGAGGGAGGGGAGAGGAGAGACACAGGGAGAGGTAAGCGACAGAGATGCAAGGGGAGATACAGGGATAGATAACAGGGGAGAGACAGGTCGAGACGAGATGGGAGCCAGGGAGAGAATAAAGGGGAGGTAATTGAAGAAATGAGAGGGGAGATACAGCGATGAGAGGGGAGATGAGGGGAGAGGAGAGAGTGGTAAATGGGTCAGTCTGTCACTGGGTTTGCAATTACAAGTCGACGCTTCCTACGCTCATGCCTCTCTCACTGGGTTTCCAATTAGGCGCTTCGTTTGAACGATTCAAGTGTTCCACCAACAGATATTACCTGCTGTGACACACGGCGTAAATATGGAATGGAAAAAAAATAACCCATCAGTCGAGAGAACGTCCGACGCACCCATTAAAGAAGGGCGCAGGGTGGTTGGGCTTGCGATAAACGGGCGCGAAACAACAACAACAACAACAATCCGCATACGGAACGTTTCGCCGAACGTATCCGACACGTTGGCTATCAAAGTTGGGGGGGTTGGGGGGAGGGGGATGGTGTGGGGGACGACGACACACGACTGGGAAAAACGCCGAACGTGGAGCGACACCAAAGCGACGACGGCGAAACGAAGAGGCGGGAACGAGAGCGTTTTGTCTTTTTTATGCAATTCCCGAGCCGGCAAAGAAAACAAACGGAAGACCATCTCCGCGCGTCCCGTTACCGACGCATCCCGGCCCCTGGGCTTCGAATCCTGCGGGGCACGTGCAGTTGTCCCCCTGGCGGGTCGTGCCGTCCGGGCAGCCGCAGCCGCCCCCGTCCAGCGGCACCAGCTCCCCGGCGCACGGGTCCAGCTCGCCGGGGTCGACCGCGAGCTCCTCCGCGGTCTTCACCGCCGTCTCCGCGGCGGTCGTCCCGTTCCCCTCAACAGGGGGAGCTTGGCAAGTGGGGAGGGTCAGGGGTTAAGAGGACGGAGGTGGTGCAAGCTCTGTAACGTCGGGAGCGGTGGTGTAGCGGTTCGCGCTACGAACCCGGCGGACCCGAGTTCGACTCCCGCTCGCGGTCGACACAGGTGACGATTATCTGAACCGGTTCTGGGCCTCCCCCTAGGTCGACTCGGCCTCAAATGAATACCTGGTGCGGTGCGTAAACATGGCCACCGGGGAGACAAAGGCGGTCGGGCGTGGTGTTGGCCACACCACCGTCTCGTGTGTCGTTCTGGCCTTCATAGGTGCTACTCGCTAACAGCAATTGCCCCAACAGTCTGTGAAGGCTACGCGGGAGATCTTTGTCGTTGTCTTTGTGTTGTTAATAAGTTGCGAATACATAGCCAAGGACGTGGCAGAGCTTGCTAGGTCTTCGAAAACTGGGAATTTGACCCCCCCCCCCTCCTCCACGCTAGAGATACTTTTAATTCACCTCTGTGCTCCCCGTTGACTAAAAACGGCTCTAAACTCCGTTAGAATTGGGCTTCACACACCCCACAAATGCAGCCACGCGGAGCAGTGGTGACAGCGTGCGGGCGACTTGCATTCGGAAACGGCTGCGAGTTACAAAGTCCTGAGCGGCGGTCGACTTGGTCATTCATCCCTCCAGGGTTGATTTTTTTTTAAATGAGGACTGCTTTGTGCGTCGGGAGGACTGCCAGAGGATGGGGGGAGACGTGCGGTGGTGCTGGAGGGGGGGGAGTGGAGGGAGAGTTGTTTCGAGAAAAGTGGAGAGGTTGTGGCCGAGTTAGGACCGGGGAGGGGGGGGGGCTAACGCCGTTTCAGTCGGTGACCGGACCTTGACAATTGGACCATCTGGGAGTGATTTCGGGGCCAGAGGGGAAAACAAACAAGAAAGTCTCCAAAAAATCTGGTATGTGCACATGGACACGCGCACGCACTCACGCATGCACACATGTGGGACTGCGTCCCACTGCCGGTTGTAGGTTGATGGACGGATAATTATTTCTGGTCTGTTCTGCGCTGCGCTCTGCTCTTACGACCAAGTGAAGTATTTCCATTCGCATCGGCAAATTTTTACTTTTCTCATTTAAGAACATCGTTTTAATGAATTAATAGAACCATCTGATGAGAGGAAAACTGAAGAGTAGTGTTAGCGGAGTGATGCTTGAGAGGCATTTAACTCCTGAACATAATTCCGCACGTAAAAATAGAACTTGTATGGCAGGAACCGAAAGACAGTGTGATCGGCCAATCATATATCAAAGAAAGCTTCAGTGAGTCTCAAGACTCCTTTGCAAGAGGGTCCTGCATTGGGATGGTTTTGACCAATACCATTAACGAGCGCTTGGATACATGTGGAAATAAAAAAATGCACGCACGCACATAAAGGATAACATTCAACATCCGCACAGATGGATGTGAGAATCTACTTGCTGTACTGCCAGTGGTGTGGCATGGTTGTTGACGTGTGCCCTGCTGCAAGGAACGAAATAGGACCTCCCCTACGTAACTGGGCGCCTGGGCCGCTCCGACCCATTGGCTGTGGTGCAGTTGCACCGCCTGTACACTTTTCACAGCTGCAGCACTGGGTACTGGCATTTTCTGGCCACCCCGATAGCATCGCGAAGTTCGGAATTTCGCTCATCGGCGTGATCCACCAACCGATCACAGGCCGTGTGTGTGTGTGCGCGGTGACGTGTGATTGATGAGGGCGAGGGGGTGGGGTGGATGGTGGTGGATGATGAGTGTTGGGAGATGGAGGTGGGAGACGAGGTGGAGAGAGACACGTACCCCTGATGGGTTCTGCTGCGGTGTCTGCCACGCTCCGGATCACGTCGTCGATGTCGGCCAGTTCCTGCGTGCACAGACGCGAGCGCGCGTCCGCACGCACACAAAGCTCAATCAGGACGCGAGCAAAAGTGCACGCACAACAGAGGTCGCAAACGGGGTTTGATTCCTTACCCGTAACCGTACCCGGCCGCACCAGGGTCGCAAACGGGTACCCGTACCCGGCCGGGTACGGGTAGCCGGGTATCGGGTAGGGTACGGGTATCGGGTACCCGATTGCGACCTCTGACGCACAAAGCCGCGCTACGGTAAAACCTCTCGAAGCCGGACCCATTGGGGGGGGAGATCCCTTTGTGTTCTGGATGATGTCTGACATCCTGTGGGTATGATAAGCAGAGGCAGGCCCGTTCAACATAGGAAGCAATGCCACGTGCGTGTATGATGAGAACAATTTTCCCACAAGCAAGGCATGGCCAGATGGCTGAGGGGTCGAGCGAGGAGCTCGAAATTCGGGAGGTCGCGAGTTCATATCCTGGCTGCGGGTTGACTCAGCCCATCATCTCTCCAGGGTCGATAAATGTGCGCTACTTTTTGCGGGGAGGTCAACGTGAGTTGTCCTATGGACACTCTCTACAGGGATAGGAATGTGCAATTTCCTCCATCGTGCTCAGGGCCGGGAATCACCTCCGAGAAAACAAAGAGAGGAGCTCTCTGCTTCTCAACTTTTGTTTGTATAAGAATCGTGAACAGCTGCACACTGGCAGAATTGTCCCCGTGCCTTCACCCGCTCATACTCCAAGCCCCTGGTGAATGCAGCAATCGTGTCATCCCGGGAGCGTTTACGTACGCAGGTGGGGGGGGGGGGGGAAAAATGCGCGCGCGTACAAGGGGGGGGGGGCGGGGTCAAGTATTGACATTTTTGCGTAGCTACTAAATGGATGGCCACTTATCGATCAAGAGACACAGCAAGGAATTGTTTTGCTCAGTATTGCTTTTCCACGCAGGTATTTATGGAGGCATTAAGAGCAGCAACCCCGGTTTACGTCGGGGATGCGTTCCCGAAATGCGCGACGACGAATATTGAAAAAAACGACGTAAATCGAAGCGATTTTTTTCCCCTCTCCAAATCAACACCAAAATCACCCAAAATGCTTGTGCTGCGCGTCAACAAAACAACGCACTCCGCGGTAAGTTTCTTTCGATGCGCGACGGAACTCTTTAAGGCTGAGTCGACCTAGCGGATGCCCAGGACCTATTCAAGTTTTGCTCGCCACTGATGTTAGCCGAAGAAGGGAATCGAACCCAGGTGGCGCAGCTTCGTAACATAACAAAGACAAAGTTACCCCCAATAGCCTTAGCAGACTGTCGGGGCAAGTGCTGTTCGCGAACAGAACCTACGAAGGCCAGCAACACGCCCGGCCGCTTTTGTCTCCCCTAGTGGCGACGTTTTTGACGCACCGCACCAAGTACTCATTTGAGGCTGAGTCGACCTAGGGGCGGCCCTGAACCGGTTCGGATATAATCGTCACTGGTGTTGGCCGTGAGCGGGAATCGAACTTGGGTGGTCGGGTTTGTAGCGCAGCGTAGCGCCAACCGTTGCTCCACCGCTCCCCACACAATACACACACACACACGATACACACACATACGATACACACACACACACGATACACACACACACACACACGTGTCCTCTGTCAAGTGCTTGCATATTGTTAATGCAGAGTCACGTGATGCCGTGTACCTAATGTGATGGCAAATTAGTGCTGTTGCTGCTGTATCATCTATTGTGCTGTTGATGTTGCGTGACCTGTACGCCCTTTTCCCTGTTTGCGCTGTGCCATCGCCTGTTGTGTGTGCACTGTTGTGTGTGTCTGCTGTGTGTGTCTGCTGTGTGTGAATTGCTGTGTGTGTCTGCTGTGTGTGTACTGTTGTTTGTGAACTGCTGTGTGTCTGCTGTGTGTGAACTGTTGATTGTCGTCTTAAGTTTGTTGTCTTCCCCCCGCACCTCCGATCAGCACGGTTGGCTGCGTACGGTGCGAATGAAGTTCAGCATACAGTACATATGTCCTGCATGTTCTGCCGTATCATCTCCCTTGTTTTGAGTGTTGTCATGAATCTTCTCCTCTTGTGGCCTGTATCTCATGGTTTCCAGTATCCACTAATCTGCACCATATATCCTGTATGGCCCATGCCCTCTGCTGTGTCCTGCTTTCTGTACCGTGTATCCTCCACGTGCTGTATCCCATGTGTCCCCGCACCTCTGATCAGCACGGTTGGCTAGGTACTGTGCGAAAGAAGTTCAACACACATCACACGTCCCATATTCTCAGCGCCCTGTGTCCTCTGCTCCGTGTCCCGTAATCTTGTGCGATAATGAGTCCTGTTCCCTCTGCCCCTCTGCTCCGTGTCCTGTATCCTCTGCAAGTCGGATACTTCGTGGTGTCCTGCATACAAGTCCCGTATCCTCTGCATCCTTTGCTCTGTCCCGTTTCATTCGCGCCCCGTTCCCTCTGCACGATGTCCAGCGTTCCCCGTGCCCCTTTATCCCGTCTGATGATGCGTCTTGTTCTCACCTCTGCTCAATGGCCAGTCATACCTATCTCTGTTGTGCCCCATGGCCTGTATCCCCTTGCGCTGTGCACTGCTTTGGTCCTGCCTTTGCCTCCATCCATCCACCTACCTTGGCCGACCATCCCTGCGCCACGGGTCGTGGCGCTGCAGGCAGCTGCTGCTGTGCCTCGACAGTGGACGCGCACAGCACCACGCAGAGAAGCAGCAGCATCTTCATCGTCGTCTTCATCATCATCCTCCCCGCGCACACAGACGCAACCAGGCGGAGACAGCTGTAGCTCCAAACACAGCAGCCAGCAGCAGCCAGCAGCGGCAGCCAAACTCGAGCTGGCGTAACTGCGCGAACGCACGGAGTCAAGCCTCTTTCTTCCCGATGTTAAAGAGTTGATCCGAGTGACGCACGAGTTGATCAGTGCGACACGCGAGAACGACTTGAAGCTTTCGTCTTCTCACCGCGTCTCCTTTGATTGCGTTACTTGAAACAGGAGACGATCCTCGAGGATTCCACGCGATGCTGCTGCGTTGGTGTTGGTTGATGGTCGCGAAGGCGCTTTGCGAGACAGAGGCGAGGGCTTAGCCGACGTTGGTTTTGTGCAGCAGGCAGCTCTAAGATTATGCCGGGACAGGACTTGGATTCGAGGCTGTGGTTGTTGTTGTTGTTGGGTGGTTGTTGTTGGGAGGGGGGGCTGAGGAATGGGGTGGGATGGTAATTGGGGGAGGGGTGGGGATGTGCATGCACCACCACCACCAACCCCATACAACTTCATTCTTTCAACTTTGAACACAACCACAACCACCACCAACCCCCCATCGGCCACATGCCCTTCCAAGCATTCCTGCCTCGACTCCCCTCTGAGACTCTCCTCTGAGACTCTCCCGCTCATAGGAAGTGCATGGGAGGCTGTTTGTCGTCAGGCTGACGATGTCCATGACAACAAACACCCGCTCTGCGCTCGACATCGTCGGCTCTCGGAAGCTAAGCTAAGCAGGCGTTAAATTTCGATTTAAAGCTTTCGTGACTGCAGGGATTCATCTTCTTGGTTCTTTCGGTAAAGTTACGTAGAAGGGAAGTAATAAAATAATAAAAATAAAACATAATTAAATAATTCTCACATACCTGCATTTCCCATAAATATGCTAAATTCCTCTTGATATGCAAATTATTTTGTCAAGGCGCCCTTCCCCCCCCCCCCTTCCAACCCAGCTTATATATATGCTCCAAGCACGTGTGCTGTTTCATTCAGACGCTGTCGCCTCGACAGACCTGGTTTCACCTGAGGACGGCTGCTTGCGTTGTGGCCGAAACGTCGTGAGAATTATTTTATTATGTTTTATTTTTATTATTTTATTACTTCCCTTCTACGTGACTTTACCGAAAGAACCAAGAAGATAAGCAGGCGTTGTGAACCTGGATAGCGGGACGGTGCTTCTGATGGGGCGACCACCACCACGTGCCTGCCTTCGCTAACCCGACATGACCATTTTGGGTGAAGTATGGTGGAAAATATCCCCCACCACCACCCCGCTCACGACCCGCATGGCGTTGGCATCCCCACATGCATCAGTGGATTTGTATCGTATCGGGTCACTGCGACGTATCTTTTGACGATACGATAATTTCCACGATATGACGATTATCGCGATATCGGTTTTCCCATACGTTACGTAATTGCGTTTTGTATTGCGATCGCTGCCGTGTTGTACTTGCCAGTCAGAATAATAAAGATTCGATGGCAGGTTTTTCAACTGCAGTTCACCGAGAATCAGAATTTACATTTCGACTGGAGGAATCCGATGAGCTATGAAGCTCTTTTTCACACGCAGATGTCCAAGATAATATTATCACTACACATACAAACGTGCTCGAAATGCAAGCTAAATGGAAACCATCAAACCGATCATCACTGACTCCATGTGCTCACCACGAGGTACACACACACACACAACACGTGTGACCAACTATTATCGTAATGAATTGGCAATTACAATTAGATAACACAACTGCGCATCGTAGCCAGAACACTGAAACCGACACCCATCCCCCCTTGGCTCCCTGTTCTGACGAACATTCTTGCAACCAAATATCCGCAGAGATTTGCAAACTGAAAGGGAGTTCGCACGTTGTGTTGCCAACTACAATCACCACCATCTACCCATCAACCAAGACCTCACCAACGTCTCTCGCCGCCACCAACTAAAGTCCCGATACCCCCTTTCTGGGATTGATGGCGCTACAGTCACCATACCCTAGAATCTCACCCAGATGCGGAGGAACGCCGGGCAACGAACAAAGAGTGGAAACAACGCGCACGACCGGAATGATAAACACCTCCAATCGAGACCCAAACATCATCGCAACTCCTGGCTTTGACATTCCTGCTCCTCCTCCTCCTCAAAGACACCGGAGTTACCATCAACTGCATCAGAACATCAGCAGGCCAATGCGCACATCTCTGACTTCAATGTCAAATTAAAGACACAAAACAGGAGTGCGATTGCGGCCATGCAACCCAAACTATGGCCCATATAGTTAAACCCACAGTAAGTCTGCGCTCCAACAAGGGAGGAATCACAAAACTACACGAACTTTCCACTCCTGAAGCGCTCTCTCGTCGTGGCGAGCAGATCTCGACATTGGCAATTAGCTCCTGAACCGCATTGCTGCCATACGCAACAATAGAAACATAGAATGGAAATAATAATAAAAATAAAACATAAAATAATTGTGAGAATTATTTTATAACGTTTTATTTTTATTATTTCATTATTTCCACTCTACGTGACTTTACCGGAAGAACCAAGAAGATGAATCCCTGCAGTCAGGAAAGCTTTAAATCGAAATAAAAAATAGTTAATTGGCCGATTAAGCTAAATTATTGGCTAACTGGCCAGTGAATGATTGTTGAGCGCTCAAGCGGTGATTGTTGATTGACCAGCAAGTGATTGGTGATTGAACCACAATCAGGTGGAGTGGAGGTCTAAGTGGAGGGAATAACAGGTTTGGTTCAATTGCCGAACAAAGCCAGACTTGTGTGTGCTGTTTGCAGGAATCGTCCTGCCCTACTCTGGAACCAAACCGGGTGAGTTGTTTGTTTTGTACGGGTACACACGTGTGTTGTATAGTTTTCACGTACGCCACAGTACAATTGCATGCCTGTTAACCCATACGGGTTATTCTCATTCTTCTACAGGGAAAATGAGTTTTCAGGTCCATACGGCATACAGCCGTTTCAATGCGGGCAAACTTTGTTTTGACTGTTTGTGTTTCTCCCTTGTGATGGGACTTGGTAGGATGAACGTTGAGATTTGGAAGGGCACGGGGTGACCAATAAGGTCTGAATTTTTGATATGGGGTTGACAGGTATACAATTGTAACTTTATAGGTCGTCAATCGGGGCTTCATTTAGGACTGTATAAAGTATTCTGGAATGTTGCTTAAGCTGGCCTAAGCAGCGGCGTTAAGGCACGACCACTATATGTGCAAGGTCCGTCTATCCATAACCATACCCAGTATCACTGCCTACTTGTTACAGACCAATGCAGACCTCATTGGTCACCCCGTGCCCTTGATAAATCTCAACGTTCAACCTACAAAGTTCCACCACACAAGGGAGAGACACAAATTGACAAAAACGAATGTTTGGTTCTTATCGAAACGGCTGCACGCCGTGTGGACCCTGTGAATATTCAACGTTCCCTGTACAATAATTACGGGGTAAACCGTACGGATCGACACGTTATGCGTAATCCTTCACGTGCCGTGCTCGTTTAAAGGGCGTCTTGGCCAGTGCACAAACATCTGGCGAGGTTAAATGGGGGCGACGGCCTGCATCGAGCAGTGGATCGATCACGGCTGATGATGATGGTTGCGTATAAAGACACTTGACCACTTCACGTGAGCGGAATGTTACGATGTGCAGCACTTGTTCTGTCGACATTTAAGCCACAAAGCTGCTGCTGCAGCCGCTGCTTGCTAGAGGCCGCCTTTCAGTCGGAATGTTGACCCAAGTCCAGTGCAGGGTGGTCCAGATGTCTTGTGACACCCCCACCCCCTTTCCAATTAATTGACCCCCCCCTATCCATAACATTTTTCCTTCCATGTTACTTACTTTTTTCAAAAAAGTTTACTTTTAACGCTTTTTTAGAGAATTCAACGGTGGTCACAAGATGTCTAGGAGCACTAGATACTGTACAACTATCCATAATTGATTAAAAAAAAATTACCCCCCCCCCCATCATATTGATTAGTCTTAATTAGAATAAAATAAGAGATCGATGTAGTTGATGTGCCAGCGTAATTAGTGGTAACCGACGTTCCCCGGGACCGTCTTAAGCCGAAATGGAAGCAACTTCTTGTCCGTGGTTCGCAGTGTTCACCACCTTGTAATCAGTAGCAACAACAACACAACCACCACGATTGCAACACCACTACAAAGCAATGTCCTTCACTGCATTCGCAGAGTTTGAGGGTGCGGCGGCGGGGGGGCACTTTCGCCGAGAAGACGTCACCAGTGTTGCCGGGGTCGCCACACATTTGAAACCATTGCGATGATGATGATGGTGGTGGTGGTCGTGGAGTGGTGTTTTCACATTTGTCTATTGTTAAATCCTTTATATTAAGTTCACTTGCTTGCTTGCGCGCTTACGACCGTGCAAATCTTTCGGTCGTTTTTTAACCCACTTCCCGTGATCCAATCGAGCTCACATTTTGCACACAGACTCGTTGTGCGTGACAATTTATTTTTGTGAAAAAAAACATCCAAAATTTTACACTTTTTTGACAATTTTTTTTATTTAATTACCAATTGCTTAATGGTGTCGGGCAATCATATGACCCATAGGTGGCAGCCATCTCAAGCCAGAGGACGAGAGGACTCTCGCCGCCACGCATATAAAGGATTTATAGTGAAAAACTTTGTTTTTACGGGTTATTTTTTTATGGCCCCAATGGGGCCTTTGCAATTTGAAGAACTCGCAAACTGCTCGCAGAGAGAGGCGAGCTGATGCGCGCGCAACGCGCTCACCTGTCCCAAAACCCCTTCAACAGGAGCGCCCTACCCCATGACAGACCAATTTGGACCTTTATTAGTCACCCCGTGCCCCTTTATAAATCACGACGTTCATTCTACAAAGTCCCATCGCAAGGCGAGAAACATAAACAAATAGCCACGATTTTTTAAAAATTAAATTTCCCTGTACAAGAATACAGTTAAACCATCTGGGTTGACACGGTATGGGCACGTCTAACTTCTACATCATGCGTGTGTCCAGTCAAGGCGCACGTTTTTCAACCAAATCTTCTACCCCATGGCTTCTCGACGGAGAACGAAGACCTCGAGTGGGGCCCGTAAGTCGGGCGGTGGCGGCAGCGTGAGCCGAGGAGGCGGCGTGAGAGCGGCCGCCCAGGCGCGCGTCTCCCTGGGGCCCGCGGGAGAGGGCCTGGACCCCGCGGACCGGCGGGACAAGCTGGAGGTCTTCCTGCAGGACTTCGACAGGGAAGGTGCGGGGGGGATTGTTTGGCAGCCGTGGTTCTGTGGCTTGGTGATGGGGGGGGGGGGGGGCGGCAGCCGTAGTTCTGTGGCTTGGTGATGGGGGGGGGGCAGCCGTGGTTCTGTGCTTGGTGGGGAGCGGGTGGCGTGTTATCGACCCAGGAGGAAAAAAAAAACTCCCACACCCCGGTAAACCACATCCAGTATAACACGTAGGCTTTCGCGACCAAAATCATCCATACTTTTGTTGGGGGTTAGATCGTGTATTTATACATAAATGTGTCGTTTTAACCTGCCACCACCCGACACAGCCAATTAGTAATGGTCGTCATGCAAACAGAACGTGGCACATCCAGTATACAACTCGCCGTGGCCGCGGCTACGCGTCACCTATTGTATTATCTCGATTATAAGACTCATCATTTTTTTTCTCTCCTCGCTTGGATCTTTAAAAAGGAACGTTGCGCGTGTTGTGTATGTATGTCCTGTCGGTGTGGTGAACTTATTTCGCACCGTGCCTGGCCGAGCGTGCTCGTCAGAGGTACGGGGGGAAGGACAACAAACGAAAACACGAAAAGCCGTTTAATAAATGAGTTTCCAATGTCGATTTACAATGCGATAGGAGTGACTGTGAGTGGACATTGAATCCACAGGGTGACCGATGTGGACTGCCTCTTCACCACCACTGATGAATAATAATTGGACAAAGTTACATCCCCCAGGTGGGACTTTTAAGTTGCCAAAAGTTACCCAGAAGCACGTGTCCCCGTCACGTGTCGGAGATAAATGGGTGCTGACCATGCTCTGTAACAATGGCAGTGAAGTGCGGTGCAGTGGTTGTAGCACATTGCGTCGTGTTCAAATCGCGGCCACGGCTCGCATCAGTGGCAAGTGATATCTCAACTGGTCTTAGCCCCCCCCCCCCAAACCCTGCACTGACCAGCTTGGTGAAGTATGGTTAAATAACCCCCACAACCGACACAGAATCAGAGGCCTTGGTGCAGCAGTGGATTGACAAAGTGCTTTATTATTATTATATAACAATTAATTTATTGACGAGGCAAGCGTATTGTTAAACATGTAACTGGCGATTCGATGAATTGTTAAGATTGATTTTCGTGTCTTGTTTTACGTTCTCATTCGTACAGTTGTATTCGTTCCATGAGCACAAATGTAACATTACCATACTGGTCAATTTCGAACATAATTCGTAAGTCGTATTATTTACCCCTCCTCCACACTTTTACCGGGGTCGTACACCGCCCTTTTTAACGAATTCACTGCTGGTCGAAGGCCCCCCCCCCCCCCATCCCTTCAATGGAGGTTATTTTACCGTCCCACTGGTCAATGCGGGTTGGTGAAAGCGGGGCGCATAGACGTGGGAGCGTAATACAGCACAACAATGGGGTTCCGCTGCGCTGCCAACTGCTTGCGAACCACGTGACCCACGTCGCGACGAAACCTTTCGCATGACGAAATATTGTGGTGGGGGGGGTTTTTGTTTTTTGTGTGCCTCATTTGTGAGTACACGTAGTGTATCTCTAGCGACCTCTACCGCTGCTTGGCTCTGGATTCTTGCAGAGCCGTCAAAGCGGCCAGTAAACTAACTCCAAGTCACAATTCTGCGGCGTGCGACAGGTGGACTTGCAACCATGGCCGAGTTGAACCGCAGTCCCGGCGTGCACTGCTAAGGGTCCGTCCATAAATGACGTCACGTACCTGGGGGGGGGGGTCGGACATTTGTGACGGGGGGGTTGAGAAATGTGACGTCACATCAAATGCGCAATTTTAAATAAATATAGAATTGTTATAACAACACTTATAACAACACTCCTACAACATCAGAGTGCAGCGCCACATTAAATACACACTACAATGACAATAGTTTAAAGCGATTTGAAGCATGTTTTATTTTCAAAATGGAAATATGGTTTTGGGGGGGGGGGCTGGGCAGAGCTTTGTGACGTCATATTTGAGGGGGGGGGGGGGTCTGACTTTTTGTGACGCCGTGTGACGAGGGGGGGGGAGTCAAAAATCGTCTTAAATCGCGTGACGTCATTTATGGACGGCCTCTAATACAGACGTTGGTGTCGGCTGAGCGGTATGCACGTCCCCCCCCCACCCTGTGTGCCCTCTCCCCCGCCACCTTGTGCCCTAACCGCATGTCCGTGCTGCAACACAAAGTGTTGGCTCGGAAGCAGCAGATCCAAACCCTGACCAGCTCCATGCTGGAGGGGCTGAACATGTGCTACTCGCTGCGCATCACCTCGCTGCCACCACGCGTGCGTGCCATGAGCCTGCAGGAATACAAAGGTACGAACTTCGAAACTCCCTTTGTTCTCAAGTTATAGCCATTTAAAGCTTTCGTGACTGCAGGGATTCATCTTCTTGGTTCTTTTGGGATGTTGGCTATGAACAACAAGGCAACTCCTATGACTAATTGGGCATGGGACGCAAGCGTAGGATTGATCACCCTGTCGCTGGCCGCCTTTGGGGAGGGTGTATAGTGTGAAAGGCCGATGCGCTCCCCAAATTTCACCAGGCTCACTGTTCATGAACTCTTGGAAGTGCTTGCACAAAGGATAGTAACATCTCCTCATGTGTTCTTGGAATCGGTAAAGTCACGTAGATGAAAAAAAGAAACTTTTATTTTATTTATAAAAAATAAAAAAACATTTATTTTCTTTTATAAAAAATTTAAAAACGTATTTTATTTTTTATGTTTTATTATTTCCCAACTACGTGACTTTACGGAAAGAACCAAGAAGACGTTATAGCGAGTTAATGGTCTCTGCACGAAAAAAACCACCAGCACGTGGCACCTGTTCTGCACTCAAATGTGGATGCGGTTCGGCTCTGGCACTGACAAATGTCGGGCTTTTACGATCGTGCGATTGAACATTATTGTCTGTAGCAGCAGGGGCGAGGTGAGCTAGTGCTGCAATCTACGCGCAATCAATAAAACTATTTCCATAGTAATATTCGGGCAAAACAGGCAATACAGAGTGCTTTATAGGCATGAATAATAAGTGAAATTGTAGGCAAATTAAAATCGCATTAGCAAATTTCTAGCAAAGTCATAATAAAACTAACACTGAGAGAATCCTAATTAAAAGCAAGTTTAATAAAAGTTAGTTTTTTTTATTTGGTTTAAAAGTGCTTAATGATTCTGAAGCCCTTAGATCTCCTGGCAGGCTGTTCCACAGGCGAGGGACCATACACACCAAAAGCCGCTTCTCCGTAGGTTTTGGTCCTGCCCTTTAGGACGACTAAAGACCCATACCAGAGTATCTGAGGGATCTTGTTGGTTCATTTCTTAAAAGCTTGGAAGACGTATACATGTGCCAGATCATTCAACGACTTGAAAACCAATAGAAACATTTTAAAAATCAATTCTATGACTGACTGGCAGCTAGTGCAAAGATTGTAAAATGGGTGTACTGTGGGTGCTCTTTCTGGATTTCGTCAGTACACTTGCTGCTGTATTCTGAACTAGTTGCAGTTTACTTGTTAATTTCTTTGGGAAGAGCATTACAGTAGTCGAGTCTGCTGGTGTCTTAAAGGCATTTCCAGAAGAAGTAGCTGTGATATCCACTTCCGCAGGCCATTTTCTCGCTATGCTACGAGAGATCATAAATAGATTCTTCATCTTGTGGCGTGAAACTGATTGGCCAAATAATTGGTATCAAACTGCGGGGAAAAGTTTAAAGAGAAATTATTACCCATAACACAGGTTTTTTTGGGTTAGATCACGCAAATATAAATGTCTCGTTAAACCCGCCACCACCCGACACAGCCAATTAGCAAGGCTTGTCACGTAAACGGAACATGCAAATTCGTTATTAGTACAGCACACTGGTTATGTTGGAGAGGAAACTCGCAACGTTTACAATTCGAGTACGACGCTTCGCCAGTAATTTCAACCAGCATCATCAGGCGACAGCCAGATTTATATGAATATATAAATTTCGTTGAAATTATTAGCTGAATTAAATGCCTTAAATTGTATTCTGTCTGCCTACAGCTATGAGTCTTGGGAATGAGCAATTGGAGCCTCCACTGGAGGTGAGGCCCCTCCCATCTACATACCAAACTAGAAACTATTTTTTTATTTTACCAGGTAAGGCTCACTGAGCTATATAGCTCTTCTTTTTTTTTTAAAGCAACCTACCACAAATGATAGCTCAACGAAATGTATATCATCTAAATACTCAATGCATAGTAATAGGTTTTTACTCTTTCAACTGGTACAAAAACTGACACCTTAATCAAGGCATCGTGTTTGCAATAACCACAACACAAGCAGTCAAAATGCAAACAAAAAAAAACAACTCTGATAATGATAATGATGTGCACTGTCCTTGAAGTTGATTTGGTCCACACTCGAGACAGCTTTTCTTAGAGCTTAGTCTCCATTGGTGTTGGACCAGATGACGCCATCTCCTTTACCGGTGGCAAAATATAGTAATAGGTTTTTACCCTCGTATAAAGGTGTCAGTTTTTGTGCCAGTTGAAAGGGTAAAAACCTATTACTATATTTGCCACTGGTAAAGGAGATGTCTCATAGTGTAAATACTCAATGCATGTTTCTAAATGTGGAGGGAAAAACTGGAGGATCCGGAGAAAAATCTACGCGACCACGGGGAGAACATGTAAACTCCAAACATGCAGGTGTCAGCTTAGGGATGGAACTCGACAACCTCTTGTACACCAGGCGAGGTAGTTAACATCTCTCCACCGCGGCGCCCCCACCCCGTGTATGTGATTGGCTGTTGCGCTGTCGTATTTGCCCCGCGTGTGTGGTTGGTTGTCTTGTGTAATTGAGCAGGAGCTGCTGGAGGCTGATATGGTGCTGGACAAGGCGATGCGGCTAAGGGGAAAACGCGTAGGTGGGTAGGGGCGAGCCCTATGGAGCAATGTTCGCATGGGTCCCTAGGTCTTGGTATATGGTCCCTATGTCTTCGCCTGGATTCCTAAGGTTTAGCATATAGGTCCTCGCACCTACTACACCGGCTTTCTCCATCCTTCCCGCACATTCTACTCGCATCTGTCTTCCTCCCTAGTCCCTCTCCAATCATTCCTACTCCCGTTCTTCGCTGCCTCCAATTCCACAAACCTCCGTAAAAGTCTCATCTGTTCCTTCCTACCTCTCCAATAGACCCATTTTTTTTTGCTTTTTCTGTCTGACCCTGAAGCCACCGGTGACTTGAGCTGTGTAGATTGTTGTGTGATATCCCCTCGTGTGTTTGCGTTCCCATGCGAAAGCAGTGAAAAGTTCCACCGGTATCTAACCTGCTTCAATCAAGGACATTGATTATTTTATTTGAGGAAGCCATTTACTTTTTAAGGGATGGGGGGGGGGGGCGGCAATGGTGTCGTAATGGTTCGTACACACTGCGTGATTGAACCTGGTGAACCGGAGTTTGATTCCGAGCCCCCCGATCCCCTTAACGTGCGTTTTTATTAAACAAACCAAAAAAAACATTGTGCAGGCAGTGTTAAGCTGGCGAAACAAGTGACGGTGCAGGGATCAAGCAGAGGAGCGACCACAGGAGAGGAAACGGAGAAGCTTGCTGCCCAGGAGGGATGCAGTCTGCGCAATAGAGGTTCTTCACGCAAGGTGCCACTGCCCAAAAGTCGTAGAAAACTAAAACTAAACATTGTTTTTAATGTTATGGCCCACTGAGCTATATAGCTCTTCTTCAGAAGCGACCTGGCCACAAATGATGGCTCAACTAAGTGGCTTATCGTTGTGTGGAAATTTATAGCAGCCAAATATTCTAAAACGCTGTTTTCTAAAAATGTGGAGGGGAAAAACCGGAGTATTCGAAAAATCTACGTGACCCGGTTCTGGTCCTTCCCTAGGTCTGCTTGGCCTGAAATTCGTTCCTCGTGTGGTGTATAAACATCGCCACTAGAGCCATAAAGGCTGCCCGACGTGGTGCTGGCTGCCCCACTTCCCCGTGTGCCCTGCCGGCCTTCATAGGTGCTCGCTATAAGCTCTGCCCCCATAGTCTGTTCAAGCTATAAGGGGGATCTTTGTCTTTTGTACTTGTTAATGAACTTAATTAAATAAAAGGTAGTGGTGAAGTTACTGCTAATTAATTTAACGCTTAATCATCATTGAGCATTGTTGTGTGATTGGATTTTTTAAAATAAATACTTCATGATGTTACTTGCGTTCTCCGCAACGCTCAATGATAAATTAATTATCGAGCATTGTATAATTTTCCATTTCTAACATAAATTGTCCTTGCCATTTTAAACATGGAGTGGTTCACCAGCATTGGTTTAAGCAAACCTGACTAAGACACTGAATGTCCAATCCGTGTTGAGCCAACGCTGTTGAAAAGAAGACCCGTGTGGTTGGGGAGACAAATATGGTAAGGAGTTGCTAATATGTTGTTAATTCATTGTTAAACCTCTTGGGCTTCAACACTGACCAATGGGATGACTAAGGCCCACTATTACTGTTAGCCTCTGCCTCGCCAGCAATGAATGGAATTCCTCTTTTTTTTCTTTCCTGAATCACTCGGAGAATTCCTGTTGCGTCATCATGCGATTGAACGCTGCTCCGCATGGATGCATTGTGCGAACGGAGACAAAAATATCTGGTGTAGCCCTTGACACGCTGTTGGGACAAGTTCGATGAGCGAACACCTAATGAATGTGGTGGTGGTTATGGTGTGGCCAACACCAAGCCTAGGCCGCCTTTGTCTCCCCAGTGCCGATGTTTGCACAATGCCAACGATGTTAGTTGTGGCCGGGAATGGATTTCTCGTCGATCGGTGCATTTGTATTGCAGTGCACCGACCACTCCACTACCGGTCCTCCCCCGTCGCGGCGTGTGAGACTTGATATACACGACTCGGGCACGTGGGATGAGCACTGCTGCACATGATGCGTCGTGTGAACACGTGCGCACATGCAGACGCACGCCTCTTGCGCACTGGAAAAAAAAACTGGAAGGAAAATGTTCCACGCGCGTCTGACCCCACTGCCCGAATTTAATAATGTGCGTGACCTAGTGTTTGATTTCAACCATCCACCCACTACTCATTGTGCTACCATTTAATGTATAGCTCAAGGAAATGTGGTGGCAGGTGTACATGTGCCTATGTGGTGGGCGAGTTTATGTGCGATGTAAGTTGTGTGTGTGTGTTGGGATCTTTGAAGGGAAAAGTACGTGATGGGGTGTAGATGTGAGTTTTTTTAGGGGTGTATATGTGGTTTTTAAGTATAAAATGGAATGTGTACTTGTGATGGTGTGTGTGTGTGCATATTAAATGAGTGTGGTATGTAGATATATAATGCAATGTGCTGTATGTTTTATAGAAAGTGTGCAATGGTTTGTATGTGATTGATGTAGAGTGCATCCTGGGTGAGTGATGGGGGGGGGTTGTGTGTGGTGAGTGGCGAGCGGCGAGCGGTAGCGTGCTGCGCTACGAACCTGGGTGACCCGTCTTTGATTCCCGCTTCATGGCCAACGCCGGTCTTGATGATCTGAAGCGGTCCTGGGCCTCCTTTAGGTCGAGTTATACCTCGTGAATACCTGGTTCAGTGTGTACATGTCGCCACTGAGGAAACCAAAGCAACCGGGTGTGATGCTGCCCACCCACCACGTCGCGTGCCGTGCCGGCCTTCGTAGGTACTCGTAAGCAGCACTTCCCCGAACAGTCTGTTAAGGCTAAACGGGGGACCTTTTGTGTGTGTGTCTGTGCATGTAGCTGTATAATCGAGAGTGTGGTGTATGTTCTGTGCACGTATGTGTGTTGTTTGAACCTTTCGCACCGTACATAGCCAACAGTGCTATTCGGAGGTGTGTGCGTGTGTGTGCGCGCGTGCAGCTCCCCGCTGGCAAAGTAAAGTCCTCCTCTCTGGCCACCAAGCCAAAGAAAGAAAGGTAAAACTCCACACGCGAACGCCACCACCTCCCGAAGCCCCCGTCACGTAGCGTAGCGGCTCTACCTCCAGCGAAGCGCGCTCCACGAAATGTAGCGGCTAGCGCACTGGCTGGGGAAGATCTCTGCCAGGGTGTGAGCGCAACACGTGGCCACGTGCCTGACTGAAATTCTGTACAGATGCCAAGTGCTGAGAGCCAACATTCGCAAGGCTCATCGCAGGAGCGGACTGCACAAAGAGTTCTTGGTTTACGCTACTTTTATTTGTTCACGTGTTTTTTATTTAATTATTACTCTTTCAATGTTGGGGTGGGGGAGATGGAGAGAGGGGGGGGGGGCTGTGTGTTTCTGCTGTACGTTGCGTGGTGGAGTCTTAGTTGCTCGTGGCGACGGGCGGTCCAAGAGACGTGCTGCACGCGGCCTGAGCCAAAACCGTCTTGGCTCTAGGCTTGGCCCTGTGGCCTGGGCGCCGAAGGAGATTATGTTGAGAATGTTCACGGGGACGGGCCCGCTCTTATGTTCATGCTATATTGATCAGCTACTGCGTGATGGTAGAAAACTTGAAATGCAATTCTTGAGCCAGGGTTTCATTTTCAGCCGTTGTAACATAGCCAATTTGCGTTTCTTGAATCACATTTCTACGATGGGTGTTTCTACACTTGTAGCGAGTTCGACCGAGTAGCAGACGTAGACTTGGAGGCAACACCTTTTATTTAACTCCAACGCACAGGGTAACTTCCCATTAACAAAATAACAACCTATGGTGGTGACCACCAGGCTAGCTACACTAGTTACCACGTAACTAGCTACTATGGACCGGGACCAACAGCTTGGGTCCAGGTCCACGTGTTGGAGACTCGTTGAACGTAGGACGTAGATGAAGGTTTCTTCCAGGATGAACAACAACGCCGGTCCCTCTGGGGGACCCGGCTTCTATTCTCTGCGGTGTGGCTGGCTCCGCCCTTGGCCACGCCCACCTTCCAGAACCCTCGGGATGGATCTGGATCCCAACCACGTGACCCCCCCCCCCCTCTAGCCCCCACTTGGGGCCCCTTTGTAGACTTAAGTGGTCACGTGTCCTCTCGGGTCAACCAGAGTGCCATGGCCTTTAGTAACCTCATTCCTCCGGCCGGCACTCCCACACCCTGTCCTGTAGGGTTGGCACTACACGCCAAGCGTGGTGCCACCCAACGCTATCCATCAGCGCTCACCGGGCCCCTCTAGGGCCGGTACAGCACCCACATCCTCGTGGTGTCTGCGATGTCGTTACACCACACGCCGTACCTTTCTAGGACCAGCACTGCACAGTGACATCCCGTGATGTCACTACACACTGATTGGTGACTTGGGCTGAGACCATATAACCGTGACGGGCAGCTGCCTCGATTTCCTAACCCAGGACTTCAGCGGTGCCAGCTCGGCGCTTTGACCTCCGAGCCACCCGGCCACCTCCCCATGTGTTGTTACTTTAAGTAAGAAGCCGAGCATTCAAACGTCAAGGATGATGTAGCCATTTTTTTTTATAAACCCAGAAGTGAAAATGTCATTGCCTGACTTCACAAGAAGAGTCTTGGCAGCAAGTTCGGGGGGTGGAGGGGGTGCAACTCTCCTCCTACACGGGGACATTCGCATGCCCAATAAACACAGAGCGCATTCCCACACAAAGCTAAGAAGTGGAGCAATCGTGAATGTTTTGCTCTGGCAACAGAGATTTTAAGTTGGATGCTTATAGCTTGGCGCAGCCCTGCAATTTGTTGTTCGTGCCTCCTGCTGGCAGAACAGCTTACACCTCGAGAGAGTTCGAGAGGCATTTGGCCAAATTGTCTACGGCTGGACGAGGTGAGAGTAACCCCCATACTTTAGCCCACTGTGCGCGAGGTGCTAATTGACTCATTTATGGTGCACCCATTCTATTAAGTTGGTGGGGGGAGAGGAGATTTAAGAAACCCGCACCATTGTTTAAACTGCCATGCCAAGATGAGACTGAACAGGCAATCTGGATTGCAAGTCAGTCCAGTGGACTAACCATTTCACCGCGCTACAAGGCTTTGCATCCCTTTTGTAGCTTGGAAATGGCCTTATTCCATTTTTATAAAATTATGGCTTTTAAATCTGTCAGTGCCTGCAACACAGTTTACTTGCCCTTGATAAATCAGCCTGTCATGCAGTCAGTGTAACACTGCCCCTCTCTTGCCGTAAAGCAATACTTCACTTGAACAAATATGCAATGCAAGATGATCCCTTGTATCTGTGACCTTAGCTGCAACTTCATTTACTGTGGGAGCTGTAGGGTCGGAAAACTGTTGTTATCCATGGCCCTATTCGTGTATCTGCATTTTTTTTCACGGATGATAAGTGGAGCTGATTAACACATTCATCCTCTTGTCCGTGATGTTTTTTTTACCCTGCGTGTAAGTGGAGTGAATTCACAAAAGCTGGTATATAATAGAAGTAGCGATACATTTTTTTTTTTAGTCCATAGCACTGCAGATAAAAGGATGTCTGCACATGTAAAAAAATGCGGATGTATTTTCAATGTTTCCATGCCTTGATTTTCAGAAGCTCCCAGAAAATGGACAGTGGTTACTCGACTGGGAAATTTAAAAGAGGACTGTCCAGCAAATCGGCCTCATCATTAGGGGTGCACACACCACCTGCATTTGATCCCAGGTAAAGGTGGGGTGTGTGTGTGTGTGCATGCGCGCGCCCGTGTTATGGAGCCGTGTTATGGAGCGTAGTATAATTGTTCATACAAAGCCCCTTGATTCCGGTTTGTTGGGTTTGATTCACAATGAAAAGGGCAGTGGAATGCAGTACAAATCGCTGCTTGGCCTGGGTCCGCTTCTGTCCAAAATGTGCACCTGGTGTGGTGCTAACATTGGCACCGGGGAGACCATAATGGCTGGAAATAACGGATGATGGTTGGCACCCAAATAGCCGGATTAACACGCAGTCTTTCGGGGGGTCCCAGCCTGGTTCATTGGCTTTTGAGGCTCCCCCCCCCTCCTGCCTCTCATAAAATGTAGCATTGTGATAAATCCTATGGGTAATTTTGGAATTAAAACCATAGCATCACTGTGTGTTACTACCACTTATGTGCCAAAAATTGTTCATTTTAATCTCACTGCCAATTAGCACAGTTGGCTACTTACTGTCCGAAAGAAGTTCTACATAACTCGAACTAAAATAACCAAGGTTAATAAATAGTTTTATTTCCATTGACCATGGGTGGTAGTAAAACAGTCAAGGGGGGGGGGGGGGGAGGAATTTAATTTACAGAGGGGGCTCCACAAAATGATAACAGCCCCGAGTCCCCATGAAGCTTAATCCAGCCCTGGTCCTAACACCAGCTTCACGTTACCCGTGCGATCTTTACTTTACTAGGTACTCTTAATAAGACTTTGCCCCAGCAGTCTACACCACTCTCAATGGTTGGCGATAGTGATCTTCGGTCCAGTTTAGATGAAGTGTCAACTTTTTACCTGTGGCACGCGACGGATAAGGGCGTAGAGTAAAGGATATAGTAATGCATTGGGTAAAATTCTTTGGTAGAGATAAGACGGGGGGTTAAGAGGGAAGAGGATGGAAAATGAATATAAAAATGGAAACAAAGAGTTGGGAAAGATGAGGATAGGATGGAAAAGTGTGCATAATGGCCTCAATGTTTGTGTTCATGGGGTATAAGTGGGAGGGGGGGAGATTCAGTGGGGGTGGCCACAATACATGTGATTTACGGGTGTGTGTGTGTATATACATGCGGCTAACCTATTTCTACTCAAGTCACTATATGCGGTTTTAATTCGCTCGCATGTGGTTTTGCGGTCTGACGTGAGCACGGCAGTGTGTGTGTGTGCCGTGTGCGCGACTCGCCCAGCCGGCTGCTCTCGCGCAGTTTCACTTTTGTGCGCCCTTTTCTTGAAACGCATAGAGCCAAGGGTAACCTCTTATGATGTGTTTATATTTTCAACAATGACGAATTTATGAACGATCACTACTGCGTCCCCTTGTGCATGCCGTCTGGAAGGTTGGCCCGTACGCCCCACATGTTCAGAACGCGCGCGGGGTCAAAGCTCCCGCGCGACTCCATCCGATTGAGCGGCACCACAATGGACAATTTAGAAGCAGAGACGAGCGTGTCACAGGTGAGATCGCTCAATTCCCCCCCCTCCGCCTGTCACGGAGCGATTTGTGGTGTGGTGCCCGGCCACAGCATCAATTTGTGCTTAGCTGACATAGGTCCTCACTTGCAGAATTTTCCACAATTTGATAAGCTACATGGGGGATCTTTTGCCTTTGTGTAAAAATACTAGTGTGTGATTGTATGCCTAAATAGTCGCGTGGTTTTTTTATGGGTGCAGAAATTGCTACTTGGTTATGTTTGGCGTTCGACACTTCACGTGGCCTCAAGGTGCACTTGGCCTGGCACAAGCGTCGTGGTGACGTCACCGCCACTTAGTGGCGAATGGCGGTTCTTGTTGTTGTGTGTGTGTATATGGTGGGGAGCGGTAGCGTAGCGGGTTAGCACGTTGCGTTACGAACCCCGGCCACCAGAGTTTAATTTCCGCTCATGGCCAAGACCACCTAACGGTTATCTAAACTGGTCCTGGGCCTCCCCAGGTAAATTCGGCCTCACGAGTACCTGGTGCAGTGTGTAAATTGCCACTAGGGAGACAAACGTGGGCTCTCATTTTGCTGACCACCCACCCCATCGGCCTTAATAGGTGATCACGAGCAGCACTTGCCCCAAAAAGTCTGTTAAGGCTATGTGAGAGCTTTGTCTGTGTGTGTGTGTATATATGAACCAGAGTTCTAATCTTGGCAATGGGTAATGTCAATGTTGAGTGATATCTTAAGCCAGTGCTAGTTCTCCTCTCCACTGGGCCTGCGTGGTGAAGTAAGCTCAACCAACCACCATGACCAACACTGGGACGGATGTAATTCAGCACTCCATGACTAAAGGGTTGCAAATTTTCTTCTCCATGAACCTCTCCAGTACATAATAATAATAAAATAATAATAATAATTTCCAGCCCTTCTCATTCCAACTGCGGGGTTGAAGGCCTCTCAATATCCTGTTGGTCAATGGAGTTATTTGACCATGCTTTGCCATGCTGGTCAATGGGGATTGATAAAGTGGTGTTGGAGGTCATGACCGGTTCACATATCACTCGCCACTGATGGCAACTGCAGCCAGAAATTGAACTCTGGTCGCCAGGCTCGGTGTAGTGCACTAACCACTGCACCACCTCTCCACCAGCACATCATACCACAGTCAAATATTAATCGCAACAGCATTCAAACAGTTTACCCACGCATTCCCTTCTCTTCCGCCTTGCTCATTTTAAATAATTATTTTGCAAAGAGCCATGTTTTGAGGCCCAACAAACTGATACAAGGTCCTGATAATGGAAGATTACTCATTATTCCACTGCTGGGTAAAGGCACCCCCCCCCCCCCCCCAAAACTGCCATGGTCCAGCGATGTATAATCCACCAGCTATTACTTGCACACGAGTTTCCTACACTCCATCTCGGACACGAGTTTCTACACTCCATCTCAGACCCATTCAAACCCTTGGCTGCCACTCTACCGTTAGTCTCAACCATCGGCCAGCATCCGTTTATAACGACGTTTCCTGCCCAAGACTACCTTTTCTTAATAGTTTAAATTACGTCATTTAACCTTCTAAGCTTATCAAATCCATGCTCCTCTTTCAATGCGATTCTGAGCATAGTGTTGGAGATGATTTGACCAAAAGTTGTCACCAGACCCGTTTCTCCATGATGTGTCCTTGTCTCCAGTTTATTTGACCTTTTATTGTTTACTTCTGATCTTCGTACATTGTTGTAAAATGTATGTCTAGTGCAGGTGTCGGCAACCAATATAACAAAGAGGCGTGTTTTGTAAAATAACCCTCTATTTTAAGAGCCGCAAAGCATGTGAAATAACGCCACAAAGCAGCTCCTTAAAAAGCCACATGCGGCTCTGGAGCTGCAGGTTACCTACCCCGTTTGTAGTGCATGCGTTCGTGTGCAAATGTAATTGTATGGGTTTATCAAACCGCTGGCTAATTACGCGTGGGTTATCTTTCGGGTTAAACTGTTTCGCTGGCAGCATGAGAGCGGGAGGAGCGAAGCCTCTGCCAGTATTTCCCCTTTTTTCTTCAGCAAAACAAATTGCACGGCTATAATTGCATATAGAATTGCACGGTCTGTAAATTACACGTAAATTATACACAAAGCACACAGGCAGGGATGGTACTTACTGCATTAGCCCACGTGGATTATTTGTGTAAACACACCTGTCAACCCCTTTATCAGTGCCTACCTTATTACAGACCAATTCAGATCATATTGGGTATGCGTAAGTTATGAAAGGAAACTGAAAGTGTCCATAGAGAATTGGAGAATCAGCGTTGAGTGGTAAACCTAATAGTGTTTATTGTCTTGCTGTCTTTGAATTCAAATTGAAGTGCCAACCCAGATGGTTTCATTTGGCTATTACACGGATACATGATTTCCTTAATTGCCTAAGCAACCATGATGCTGTGAGCAGTTAAAACATTTGCCATCACTGCCCACTGGAGTCCATATTTCTTTAAGATAAATAATGATTAGACCATTTTAGAGGCTGGTATTTTTTGAGTGAACTTGTCGCAGTTAGATTGTTGTGTGGGTGGGGGAATTTTTCTAATTCTGCCTGGGGTGCATGACTTTGTGTCGATCTCCTCGGCAGGATGTGAATTTTATGACCATCTTGTAGCGCACAAGCTGGTAGGTTGGCAGGGGGCCCAGGCTTGGCGTATTGTACGCCATGTGGCTCGCAGAGAGATCTTGTTGCGTCCATGCCAGCGTCCACACCAGCGGTCAGCACCCCCCCCCGAACCCCTAGCCGAGTTTGTGCAGCAAGCCAAAATGATTTATTTACAGCTGCACATTCTTGGTTGACTTTTTTTTGTCGTTGCATATGGATTGAAACGTCTAAAACAAATATATATGGACCCTTGAACTTTCACAACCTAATCTGATTGGCGTCCATTTAAATGCAGCTGCCTTTTATATTTTTTACATGTTGTTTTCTGAACACGGTGAATTGTTCGTATTGTACGCAATGTGAAACCACGTTGGGCCACCGGTTCTAACCCTCAGGTGCAGTGGAGACCACTGCCTTTTGTTAAATCCAAACAATTAAATTTGCATACAGTGTATAAATGTAATAAAATATAAGTAAAGGAAGTGGTTGAGAAAAAAACATGGAAATATGTAAATTGTAGGAATAGCCGTTTGGAGTTTTACAGAATTACCATACTTGATTTTAGAACCAGGTAATTTAGTCCACGGGCCAGAGTAGATACCAGTACCACCCTTAGTTAGAAAAACCTCGAGTATAGATGTATTTGTGGCTAATGAGAGTGAATTATTGGATAACCCACTTCTTTGATCCATTTTTAATATGCAAGATAACACTCATTTAAAATGGTCGTCACGTCATTCACTATTGTTGGCCACATAAATTAAAACAATTTAAAGTTGAAAGTTGCTAACTCAGGTGGTGCGGGCAAGTGCAATCTATGGTCTATGTTCGTGGACTAATTTGGCGTTTTATATTTTCTGATGTGTGCATTATCCCCTCTCCTATGCACGATTGGATTTTTTCAGGGTGCTCTGTTAACTCTCACACACAAAATATTCCTTAAAGGCATCTACCAAATATCCCAGTACAGGACCTATATGCAAAAAGTCAACTCCAAAGATTCTGTGAGGGTTTCTTTTCATAGATACATTACATTTTCACATGGATGCAAGAGATTGTTTTGGAACTATTGGAGCAAGTATGCAATATGGGCAAGTGTATTGCTGAGAAAAATGCTAAACTTGATGTATGTTTAATCTAGTAATAGGTTTTTACCCTTTCAACTGGTACAAAAACTGACACCTTTTATACAAGGCATCTTGTTTGCAATAACCACAACACAAGCAGTCAAAATGCAAACAAAAAGAAACAACTCTGATGATGATAGTGATATGCACTGTCCTTGAAGTTGATTGGTCCACACCCGAGACAGCTTTTCTTAGAGCCTAGTCTCCATTGGTGTTGGACCAGATGACGCCAAAAGGTGTACAACTCAAAGACAACGCACTATCAGAGTATTGAGAGCTCGGGGTAAGCATTTACACTATGAGACCTCCTTTACCAGTGGCAAAATATAGTAATAGGTTTTTACCCTTTCAACTGGTACAAAAACTGACACCTTTATACAAGGCATCATGTTTGCAATAACCACAACACAAGCAGTGTGTGTTTAATCTTTTATTTAAATGTAACTTACATTTATGTTTTCTGGAAATTCTCCTGGGCACTGTTGTGTGGTCTACGGGGTAAAAATCTAATGACACAGGCTCTCATTGGACTCGCTTACAAAGGAACTGCATTTGCTGGATGTTACCAAGATGGATGGTTAGATATTTAAGAAAGTGGTATAACTAGGCCTCGGCAAGGTAAGGTAACAGTTAAAAGGTAAAAACAACGAGCCTACCTTTACCCTACCCTTTACCTTACCACAATACAATCACTCTACCCTTACCTTTTACCCTTTAGCAGGTAAGGTACAAGGTAAAAGGTAAAAAGCAACGAGCTTACCTTTACCCTACCTTTTACCCTTACCCCATACAAATTACCCGATTACAGGGTAATTACTAGGGAACAACTAAACATGAACAAGGTTTATAACGGTAAATGCTAGGTAGAGCGCTTGCATCATATAGAATACTCTCGATTATTCCAATGTTACACGCTTTCTTTTAACTCACTCTGTTGTTGTTGTCGTTGTCGTTATTGTTGTATCCTCAAATTTTTTTAACTCAATTTTTACCCACTTCCTAATGTGGTATCGACTGCAAACTTGGTATACTTAGGTCATACTGATGACAATACTATATTCTATCATAAAAAATATATATTTTAAACAATCTTTTATATTTGTTATGTTTCGTCTTGGGTCTAATTGTCCACGCTCAACTGACGTTGGCTGTAAATCACCACGGTCCCTTACGTTGTGGCAAGCTTCGGGGCCACTTCCTGGAGTCGTGGAGTTCTGTCATTACTCGTACATTTAATAAAATCGTGTTTTTTTTAATCAAGTTTGTTTTAATATTACTTATTAAATGTAGGCCACGGACTGCGCAACGGAGCTTTTAGCAGTAAACAAGGTACCGTATTTACCGGGTAATACTTCGCGCTATCTTTACCCTACCGGGTAATTCTTCCGAGCTACCTTTACCCTACCTTTTACCTTACCCCTTGGCATGTCGACATCTTTACCCTTTAACTTTATCCTTTTACCCGGTAAAAAGGGTAAATTACCTTACCTTGCCGAGGCCTAGGTATAACTCACGATGATGGGACGTACATCCAATATAATTACTAACGGCATGGAAAAGTGTGTTTCTCTTCAAGTGAACAGCAGCCCTTGTGCAGTGTTGCAAGTCCACATATTTATGATGAGCCATAAGTGTGCCATGCGCTGGCACTTGCTGTTCGTTTGAATTGAGAGATGCATTACATCATAGGACGATGAGGGAAATGAAGAGGACTCTTTGCCAGAACTTTTTCAGCAAACGGGAAAATAATGTGAACAAAATTGGTAACTCTGCTCGTATAATCATCAGCCATGATCATTCCACTGTTCGATGGCTTTGGGATGCCTTCATCGCCAGCTCTAAATATTCTGCAATGTAATTATCCACCGACCACTTGCATGCAAGTTGATTCAATTGCTCCCATCTCTCCTTGTGGATTTCCTCTCCGATGCATTACACCCCTTGGCAGCCACTGCCATCATGAGCCATACATTTATATATTTGCACGGTCTTTGTGCGAAACGGCAGGACACGATAAAAAAAAAGACATGAAAATTATAATTCAAATGCTGCCTGTTGTCACTGTGGATGTTGCCGCACGTGATTTTGTACGTTCGTGTGTGCGTATTGGGCAGGACAAACTCTCCGTCCTCTGCCAAAATCATGGCTCCAGTCCGAGCTAGCCAACACTGGGCCGACCGCCACCTGCCCTGTCCCATGCCTCTGTCAGCTCGGCTGAAGAGGAGCCAAGAGAAGAACACTTCTTACCGTCAACCACCCCCCAACCCACACCACCTTACCACACCCCCCAACCCACTCGCTGCTGTTGGCTTCTGTTTTCTGGACCCTTGTGCTCAACTGGTCCGGAGAGACATGCAGGGGTGGAATGCAATACCATGACGAAATGGCTGGTGAAGAAGCACTCGCAATTACATTTTGTTCTCCGACTTCCTACCTTTGTAATTGTTTTAACTATATTATGTGATTTAAAATTAGAAGTGGTAACACGATAACTGTTAGTGTGTCCGTTATAAGTGTTTGTGTTACTTGCTCACTTTTGTCTGCAAAAGCAATTTAAAGCAGGTTCATATTCTTGGATCTTTCTGTGAAGTCACGTAGAAGGGAAATAATAAAATAATAAAAATTAAACAATACAATTCTCACGA
>CM025663.2:3412510-3436967 GCA_014621495.2 Entosphenus tridentatus
TTTATTATTTCCATTCTACGTGACTTTACCGAAAGATCCAAGAATATGAATCCCTGCAGTCACGAAAGCTTTAAATCGAATTTTAAGCAGGTTGTGAATGCGAACAATATTTGAAAAATACCATTGCAATTGAAAAATATCACTGCGGTACTCCACGAAGCAGTGCAGTTTTGCCTGGAAGGCACCTTGATCACAGTGGTCGAACGAAAGTGAAAAATGCTTAAATTATAAACCATTTCCCTATTTTGTCACACTGCTCCCTTTTTGTTTTAATTTCAAGTGTAATGAGGTTTTTGTGTTTTTGTTGTAAGCGATGGAGTGTGCGTGTTTTTTGCATATATACAAATAAAGGTTTTATTTTTTAAGTGTGAAATGTTGATGAATCCAATCCAACTCTAATCGCTGCTGCTATTTGTATTTTCTCGAAGATCCCAAATGGGTGGTAAAAATCTATCGAAAGAATAGATTTGTCCCTTGGTAAGGCACTGGTATTTCGCAAAAGTAATTGTACGAAGTCCTTACTGCAAGGGAGCTGTGGTGCAATAGTTAGCACACTGGATTTATAATTGATGCGATCGTCTAGCACTGCAGTTGAAACAATGAACAAGGTTCTGAAATCTCCCTGGCCCGCAGTCCAGCCAGTAGTATAATCGGAAGGACAACCGCTGTTTGGCAGGTCACGTATCATGGGAAAAAAATTGGAGTACCCACACTACCCCAACACGACTTCAGTATTTAAGTCGACTATATACCCTCTAGAATTATCTGTGTGGAGACTTTAACCAGGAGTATCATGTCACCATACACACTGCCCTTTCGAGGTATGTGTGTGGTGCTTACTCTTAACAACTGATGTACAGGCATCGGCTGCTGTGTGGCTGAAGAGCCAGATATTAAAGCATTTCGCAATGTTTGACAAACGCCCTTAGCTGCTGTTACTGAGTTTGTGGGGCTGAGGAGTTGTTTCTGAGGAGTCGATTGCTTCGGCTAGCATTTACTCCAGCCCCTAGAAGGGATTTCCAGATTGTCAGTAGGACACGCACTGCATTAAGTCTCGCTCAATACGTGGAAATAAGTGACGAGGCGAATAAACCTCCGTTTCTACCTCATTTCCTGCGCTTTTGAATTCGCAATTACAGTGGACTACACGAGTTGTGATGAAGCTTCTCTCCTGTACCATGCCTTTTTTTATTCCAATATTCAGTACAATGTATATCCGCCCTGACCAATTCTAACCACTCTCACTCGGTGTATTATTTGTGCATTGTGAAACTTTTTGTCGAAATAAATGCTCACAATCCCAAACTTTTCACGGACATTGCCTCCCGTATTTCTAATGTCGTCTACATCCGCTTGCATCTGACGGTACGGTGTTGAGTTTTTCCATGTTTAAATAAGTTTAGACTCATCGTCCAGTAGTAACATTTGTGCATGGTGTAACTTTAAGCCCAATAGTATTTGCACATGTGTAGTATTCGTCACTGGCTTTTCAGTAAACAAAAAAGACGATTAACCTTGATTTGAAGCTTTCGTGACTGCAGGAATTACTCTTTGGTTCTTTTGGTAAGTCACGTAGAAAGAAAATAAATAAAATAATAGAATACGACGTTTCGATTTCAACACAAGCAGTCATCAGGTAGAATTACATTTGAGAGACAAAACACAGACACGGAGACACAAACAGACACATTTAGTTAGACCTGATGACGACTGCTTGTGCTGTAATCGAAACGTCGTATTCTATTTAATTTATTTTCTTTCTACGTGACTGTACCGAAAGAACCAAAGAATGATTAACCTTTTGGAAATTGCTCGGTTATTAGTTACGTTATTTTAAAAGTGCTCACAACCAGGCTAACATGTATTCGCCCATGATATTTGTTTTCCTAGAAGACACTGAATTCGGCAGGAAAACGTGCTACATACAATTGATGATTTGTGTTAAAACGCACAATTGTAATTTTGCGTGGAAACATTGTGTGCACACGACAAATGCCAGCCTGATGTTGGTGACTCAGTTTTTTAAACAGTAAAATGCCATTTTTACTACGTCAAAAATGTAAACGTGGCATATTTTTTTTACCGATTTATTTATAGTCTCAGCTTTAAAAACAAAAGTAGGTGCTACCGATATGTACAAATGAAGTGAATGTACACAGGACCTGGGTCCCTCTCGATATTAGATTGATCATCTTCGGACATGAACCCTGAACATTAAACATTCTTTAGGTGTTGATTTGAAGCTTTCGTGACTGCAGGAAACCATACTCTTTGGTTCTTTCGGTAAAGCAGAAGAACTGATGACGTACGTACGTTTGTTTCACCTGATGACGGTTGCTTGTGTTGCGATCGAAACGTCGTGATCTATACATTTTCTATCTACGTCACTTTACCGAAAGAAACTAAGAGTATGGATGATTTAGGTGCCTTAAGTGTGGTGGTACTTTCAGCTTCAGGCATTAACACCCTCCCGCTGCCCCCCTTCCTTAGGGGCCCAGGCCCCCCCCGCCCCCCTTCCTTGGGGGCCCAGCCCCCTTTTTCGAACGGTAACATAGATTGTCATGGCAACGGCGCATGCTGTTGCCATGACGTCAGTCGGATCGACCCGAGCTCATGCGCGCGTCCTGCTTGAAGCTGCTCGCGATCATTTTAATATTTTAGGGTTTCTTTCGCGAAACAACTTTTATGAACATGTTTTTACCCATCTCAGGTTGTTCACGACGAGTTGGCGATCTTCGCGAGATGAAAGAAGCGAAAAGGTATTTTTTTTATTTTACGAAAGTTTTGAGAATACGAAACAATCCCCGTTATGTGTGTTAACGCTACTCGCTAACTTATTTATAGTTTAGCTGCGGCGGACGAACGATTCGCGTTAACTATTTTCGTCTTATCATCGCCCCTATTTAAAGATGTCACAATGATCCCTCCTGAAGATGATCGATTAGATCGGTCAAGTGAAACTGGCCATGTAACACAAATATATCTGCAGTGGGTCGTGTTGGTTCAGTCCAGCTCAGAACCCAAGCCACGAATATGAAAGCTTTAGGAGCTTGAGAGTTCGTGTCGTTCTGCCATTTCTACTCCAGCTGAAGGAGGGCAAGGCTCTATTACTCCGATGGTCCAAAGTTTGTGTTGCTAACGACGAGACCGACGTCAGGGAGGCAGTGATTGATCCCCTCCCCTCTCATCCTCCGACCCGCAGACGTCGGATCGAGTCTTCGAACTCGTCGATGAACTCGGCCGAAAGGGGCCGCGACCCACTCGGGAATTCTTGGTCGCGGTCCCAGTCACCGACGAGGATTCCATGGAGCCCTTCGGCATGCGCCGTGCCGCCGCCACCGCCGCGGTCTCTGTGGAGCCCAGAGCCCCCTGCCCCAGCACCCCCGGCTCCATCCCCCCAGACTCCATCCCCCCCGGCTCCAGCCCCAGCTCCACCTCCAGCCCCCCCACCTATAGCCCCCCCACCTCCATACCCAGCTCCATCCCCACCTCCAGCTCCCCCGGCTCCATCCCCCCCACCTCCATCACCTTCACCCCCCCAGACTCCATCCCCCCCGGCTCCATCCCCAGCTCCAGCTCCATCCCCCCCGGCCCCAGCCCCCCCACCTCCATCCCCCCCACCTCCACCCCCCCAGACTCCATCCCCCCCGGCTCCATCCCCAGCTCCATCCCCAGCTCCACCTACAGCCCCCCCACCTACAGCTCCCCCACCTCCATCCCCAGCTCCAGCTCCACCTCCATCCTCCCCGGCTCCAGCCCCCCCGGCTCCACCTCCAGCCCCCTCGGCTCCATTCCCGGCTCCACCTCCAGCCCCCCCAGCCCGCGCATGCGCAGTGGCGGCGCCACCGCGGCCCCTGTGGAGCCCCGCCCCCCCCACCTCCACCAGCCCCGGCCTGCGCATGCGCAGTGCCGTCGCCGCGCCCCCCCCAAACCATTGTCGGTGCCAGGCTGAGCTGGGATATGAGTGCGCTCTTCTTCCCCGACATTCCGGTAAATCGACTCTCGCTTATTTCCCCCGCGATCAACGTTTATTCGTCTCGCTTCGCAGCGCGAAACACACTTCGCCTTTGTTTTACGTTTCGTTTAACTTTGACGGCGCTCGCACCGCGGTGCGTTGCGGTGCGGCCTAGCTCGCTCGGGGCATCCTCGCCCTGGCCTGAGTAGCTCCTGCGGGCGAGGCTGCGCCTACCCCCGGCCGGGTTGGGTCCCGGCGTACCGCTGTTTAAATGGTGATGGCGGTGTGAGGTGGTGGTTGGGGGGGGGAGTCGGTAATGGTTGTAGCGGGCGACGCGGGCCCTCGGCACACACACGAATCGACGTCACGTCTCTCGGCGCCCCGGTCTAACGGATGGATTGTCTTTGTCTCTTTGTTTTAGGCCAAGTCCTTGTCCAAGTCGGCCGCCGGTAAGTGGCGTCTAGACGCGGCACCGTGAGCTCCCCCTCCCGAGGAAGGAGGCCATTTTCTCACCGCTGTCTAATGGCGCAGAGACTAAGTCCCAAAGCACAAACAGCCTCGCGCCGGCCCCGATTTAGCGGCGATTTAGCGGCCACGGGGTCGGATGAACGCGGGGTTCGGATCCCCGGTACTCCGGGAGCGGGATGCCGCCGCGAGAGGGGCTGTGCGGTGCTCGTATGGCGAGGTAGGCGGCCCCAAAGAGAGGGCATTTGTGCCGCCGCCTGAGAGATTCTGACTTAGCCTCCAGCGCCATTTTCTGCGCCGAGTTCACCTTGGAAGAGGCGTCTCGGGGCCCTCTCTGGCCACGTTTGTGACCCCCACGGCCCCGTTTTGGCCTTGTTTTTCAAGCGGCGTGTCTCGCGACGCGATCCTCGGCTTTGATTCGTGTCCATTGGCCACGTTTCAGTCGTGGCAGATGAGCGGCGATGCGGTTTGTGGGAATGGTGCTTGCTCTGTGCTCCGTGTGTGTGGGGTTTTTGTTCACCCGAATGGAAATTTGCTCGTTTATCTTAAAAGTTTTCATTTGGTCGGGTTATATCATTTTGTTGTTGTTGGCAAATGTGTAATGTAGGAAATTGGATATTAAATTTATATTGTAAGTTTTTAGCAGTTTTTTTTATCTTTGAGTTATTGTCAACCCACAGCAAACTTCATGCTTGTGTTTAGCCGGCTTGACACTTTTATACAATTACACAAGTTTTGAGCATCTCGTGCAATCTATTATCACATTTTGACCTAGTTTGTGGTGAAGTACGTGGGTTTTTCTGCCACGTGTTTGTCTCGTGTGTGTGAACGCGGCCCTGTCGCAGGAGATTCGCGCAATATCGCTGCCCTTCTCGCTAGTTACATAAGCAACGAGACAATGCAGGACTGGTCTGCATTGACAGATCAGGTTGATATGCGTCTGCACATTAATCTTTACATTTAACCATTTGTTTTATACACCGCACCAGATATAATTAGAGTGCATATTGTGGAGCAAATAATTTTACTTTAAATGTCCACATTGATACAATTTAGAGGTACAGCTTTCGTTTACTGCAGTCTAAAAAGTTTGTGCCTCTACATCTGTTGGTAGGTAATGTTTTCACTTTTAATAAAGTTAGGTTATTTTAATGTTCATGGAATTTTCTTTGTAATCTGTTGCATTTTTTAGGCTTAACGTGATTGGCCCTTTACTGGGTACTTAAAGTAGACCAGCTATCAATAAGTGACGTGTCTAATGTGAGAAAAACATAGAAGTAGAAGTTGCGAGCTCCTTCCTCGCACAAACCACCCAGTCATTTTATGTGGACAAAGGTATTTATTGCCACGTGACTGCAATGATAAGAACACTTATTACTCATGTCGCCTTACCACCTGTCCATGGGCTAAGTTTACGTCTTAATTTCCAATAATGCTTCAATTCTTTTTTCTCTTTACCATTGTTTTAGCATTTTTTTAAAATGTGGTAGATTGGTCAATGTTACATTTTACCATAATTTCTACATTATAGGAAGTGATTGTGGATAAACAATTTCATGAGCCGCTTGGCACGCTGAGTTTTGAGGCTGATTATTTTGCCATTGTAGTCCAGACAGATAATCTATAGGGAGGGGCTATTAATGAATTGGGATGTCATGTTTCAGACGTTTTAAATCATAAGCATAATTTACTGATTTGTGAGAATCTTCTTTGGATAGTGTGTATTTAATTTGTCATTGTTAAAACTTCTCGCGTGAAAGAGGATTGGTGTGCACGGTTTATACTTAAAATTTAGGAACATGTTGGAGTGCATGGAAAATAATATTGCTTAATGTATGCGAGAAAGCACATTCATTGACTTATTTGGTCCAAAGCCTGAAATTTACTTGTGTGTTTGTGTTCAATATTTCAAGTGGTTATTTGCTTGGTCATAGTCAATAAAATAAACCAAAGTTCCAAGAAGCTTGGAGGTCACAGCACTGTGTTGGCACCACTTAGATCCTGGGTTCAAATCCAAGAAGCTGCTTGTGATTAAAGCAGCTTCTCAAGTGTAGTCGGTTGACGGTCACAGCTGAGTCACCAATGACTGCACTTAAATTGCTTGTTTGAAAGTACTACCCCCTAGTGTGGATAATAGGTAACTTAAAGGGATCTCAGAAGTAGTTTTGCGATAACCACTTTCATGGGATGTTCTTGGCAGTTTGTACAGAGTTCTGAATGGATTGGTATTTTCGTGACATGACTAATTGTACAATTTAGATTAAATTAGGGAACGACTATATTTAAAAATCTAAAGTTCTAATTGACAAACAAAACATTTAATGTTGCTCATCAAAAAAGGGGAAAAACCTATTCTCACATTTAATGTTGATGGTTAAACATTCTCTTTACTTTTCCTAAAAGTTTAGATTTTATTTCATGCAGAGGGCATAGCTGTAACCAAGTTACGTTTTTTTAAGGCACAGTAGTGTCATAAGTGGCTGGCCACGTGTGTTGACCTATTTGACGTAGTGCACCCTTATTATTTTGAATTGAATTTCTGCGTTATAATTGTGACATGTTGGTAGATAAGAGCACCACAGTGCCACATTATAGCCTCTGCCCTGCGTTGTCACGAAAGGACATCGTGTACACAGTTAAAAACGGCGAGTAATGAGTTACATATGAACACTTAGTGACAAGGATGTTTTTAGGGTTTTGACAGCTTGCTGTTCCATTGTCAAATAAGCGCCTTGTGTATTAAGGACTTGGTGATATTTTTATTATATTGTATAGGCAGTGAATACCACATCAGTGGTGCAAAGAAAAAAGTTTGTGTCAACACCATAGCGAATGGCAAAAGTGCTCGTACATATAACGGACACTTTGTCACGGGTATACTTTGCACAGTGATAATATGACAATAATAATTGGTCTATGATACGACATGTTGACATATTTAAGCTAGGAGGAGGCCAGTTCTCATGAGGGGCTATGCATCCAGCAACTATTAAAGCATTTTATAAGATTGTCAGAATTCCGTGTTTTCTTTTTGTATATTGGTAGCGTAATTACCGATTTTTTTGCCTTTTTTTAACTAGCTGGCCACAGGGACTCCCACAAGAGTCACAACCACGCATCGAATAAGCACAGGGACGTGGACAAATACAAGCACAAGTCCGAGCAAAAGGCTGACAGTAAGGCTGACAGTAAGGCTGACAGTAAGGTTGACAGTAAGGCTGACAGTAAGGCTGACAGTAAAGTTGACCGTAAGACTGACCATAGGTCTGACCACAAATCTGACCACAAATCTGACCACAAGTCTGAACACAAGTCTGAACACAAGTCTGAACAAAAGTTTGAACACAAATCTGACCACAAGTCTGAACACAAGTCTGAACACCGATCTGAGCACCGGTCCGAGCACAAATCTAAACACAAAGACAAGGACAGAGAGAAGGAGCGCGATAAGGAGCACAAGTCCAAGCATGGTGGTGGTTCGATGGGTTCCAAGGAGCACAAGGAAACCTCCCATACGTAAGTTCTCACCTATACATTACGGCAGAGGAGTCTTGTTAGGCTGCATTGTAATTAAGCATTCATATTTTTGTTGGTAATGCAGAATGTAAGGAAGCAATAAAATAAAAGCACTTAAGTAAATAACTCTCAGCACCGGAGCAAGCCTTTTTTCCCATCTACCATGTTGTCCCTCATTTCACTGCACTGTCCCAGCATTGCTTTATCATGCGCTTCGTGGATAGCTTGTGAAAGAGTTGCCTGTGTGGGTTTATCGAGGGACACCGTACCTGCCTCTGTTAATTGTGGGTGTCCTGTTGCAGCAAGCATAAGGAACATTTGGACAAAGAAAGACAGAAGGACAAGGAACTGGACAAAATCAAAAAGGAAAAGGTAAGTTTGAATAGCGTTTATTTTGTCTTTAGCGACGTTTAAGTATGTTAAAGGAATTATTTACTGAATCTTTTTGATAACTCGTTTTAGTCCATTGTCCTATTGGTTGTCCAGACCAATATTATTTAACAGTATTTGTTAAAGGTAAACACTGTCTAATCAGGTGATGTGTGTATCTGTTTCGCAGCCTTTTGTAAATGATGTGAAGATAAAGAAGGAAAATGGCTTCAGGTGAGTTAAATTTTAGCGTGTAGTACACGTGCATTTGTTATCTTTAGACTGCAAATCTCAAGTGCTTAAAAGTACTTGGTGTCATTGGTTTATTTCTAACCAATCACTGAATTTAGTGCTGTCCATTCTTCATCTACAATATAGGTTTCCCTCCCTTAGTGGATTTGTGCAGCCTTTTTCAACCCAAAATTCGCTGTATGCGGTTCGAATTCACCCCTCCTGCAGCTTTGTGGTATGATGTGGGACAACATTGTGTGTGTACCTTACGTGGTACTCGGCAGGCGGCTGCCTCGTGTGGTTTTGCTTTCTGCGCCCTTTTCATTGAACTCGGTTACCGCGTACAGCGAGGGCAACTTGTATATGCTGCACACGATTTGAATCATTTTCTCTGTCAAACACCCAAATTATTGGATAGTGTGCATAGGATGAGTACGCTTAATGCAGTTGTAGATTGTGGGCATGATATGCTCGTGAGACAAGCTGAGATTATGAAACCGTATTCATTCTTAGTCATATCTGTGGCAATCAGTCTCGCACTTTATTGCTTTTTGGGGAGTTTGACTCTTTTATTTTCCTGTGCCATCCCACGTAGTTCCCCAGTCATTAAGCTGGAGGAAGATGATGGCTATGGGTTTGGAGCCGCTGTGACGGCGCCAGCACGTGCCAAGCAGGAAGCCCGTGCTCGTGAAGATCGCATCAAGAAGGAGTTAAAACTGGAGAAGCGCTTTCGGGCCGACTCCGATGACGATCAGCCGCTGTCCAAAAAGTGAGTCGCTGTGTTTTTGTTCTTGCTGTAACTTTGTACCCTGAGCCACCGTAGTCGTCTTCATGGTATGGGTTCCTTGCAGAGCATTAACCCAAACCGTGCCCCGCTGGTGTTGCAAGACATCCAATTTACCCCTTCACCTCTGGCACACCGTAACCAAGTCGGTGTGGATCCATGACCAGATTGATACGCTGGGCCACATTTAAATCTACATGGTAGCCTAGCAGGGTTGGGCTAGTTTCACTGTCCATTGTGTTTAACATCAGTCATTAACAACTTAACCACAGTATCACTGCGTTAGCTACGTGTGTCTCTGCATCACACGTTGTGTGCGACATTTCGTGGCACTGCTTTGATTTCTTTAAATGGAGAAACTGCCCGCAACGGCCTTGCTCTGCACGACCCTGGCATAGCTCAGATGCACCAGTGGAAACCGGGTTTAGGTCTCAATGAGACTAATGAGCTCTTTCCAGTTTATTTGCCATGTGTCGGCAATTAAATTTATGAAAAAAATATCTGCGGAGATTTTGTTTGTCCCCGAATTATGCAAATGCACTCATCTTTTTGTTTCCAGTATATTAACTTGAGAAAAGCTCTTGACCCATTCAGTATGAGTAGAGGTTTTCTTCGAAAACAAAAATATATGCTTTTCATTCACCACTTTTCTCCTTTTCATTCTGCCCACAGGCTCCATATGGTCAAGCAGATAAAAACTGAGAAAACGGTTGACAGAAAATCCACAAAGAGGCCACATGACAGCCAGGTGAGTTCTCCGCTTTTTTGTGGACGTCATCTTGGCTGCCACTCGTTCGGGCACACACTTGAGAACTAAACCGTACTGACAGTTGCTGACCGCTGGTGCTTTTTGTGTTACCTTGCAGAGAAAGTCAACAAAGAGAGAAAAGGATGACATTCCAAGCAAGAGAAAGAAGAAGGATGAACCGGAAGAGAAATGGAAGTGGTAAGGAAACTGTTCTGTGAGACAGATTCGTGGGTAGATTACATTGCGTTGCTCAACTCTATGGGAGCAAAACATTAACCCTGTTGCTTTTGGAGTAGTCTGATGTGAATTGTCCTTTATACCTAGATCATGTGCGTTCAGATTATCCAGTGTGACATCTGTGTTGTGAATGCTGCTGGATCAACACTCAATCGTCAAAATTTAGAACCACTGGACCCACCCTCCCGTTCTCCTGGAAGTATATCTTTCAGACATGGGCCAGGAGGTGGGGTGTGAGGTACACAGCGTAACATGCAAGTACCGTTAATTTTGACAGTCTGCAGGCGCACGTCGTCAAATGTGCTCGTTGAGTGCCTAGAGCATTGATCTCGGTTTTAAACCTTGGGTCGTCCACAGCAGCGTTCAACTCTGTTTAAAGTTCTCCCAGGCAGTGTTGTAAAGACCCATCCCAGATGCTGACCTGCACCCTAAACACTTCAGTCCCCCCCCACCTCCAAATCGGTGCCAGATCGCCGTGCACGTCACGCCCCATGCCTGTTGTGGGAGTCGCTTTGCCGCTCAGAAGCTCGTTCTTCTGCCCCTGGGGATTTTGGTGGAAAAGTGGCGTTTGTCACTCATTAATGCGTAATGAGCTGTTTCCTGCGCAGCAGGTTTGTTTCACCTACACGGACCGCGTTCCCCTGGGCTTGTATTAGGTAGCGGCGTGGTGGTTGTTGGTGATCACAGTGCCGGATTTAATTTTTTATTACTTTTCTGCCTTGCTGAACGGTGCGTTTCATTTATGACGCAAACGGCTATCCCTCGGCATATGAAGGCACGCGATGTTATGGAACATTTTTGGCAACCTGCGGAACGATGCGTTTGGCAGAGTTGTGCATCCGTCGTGAGAAGTAAAAAAATATTTGCTTCAGGAAATTACGTTTTGCGGTCATGGGAACCATGTTCAATGCTGCATTTAAAAATTATGCCAGGCTTGTGAAAATTGCCATTTCTAGCTGAATTGCACAGGTATCATGCAGAGGCCCAAAGCTGGTTGTTTTCCACCCTCTGTTTTTATTTGGAATGTTTTATTTTGTAATGTATACAGTCATATTGGGCCTCACATTTGTTTTAGAACATATGCTTTGTAGGAATTTTGGGTTCAGCACTGCTATGTGTTTTGTGGCATTCCTTGCTGTCTGTGAACAAGTTGTCGGTGCACATTTTGAGCAAATGATTCTTAAATTAATGTAAAACGCTACCTTTGGTTAAGTGACCATACATGTGTATAGCGTAAAATCGCTAAAAGGTTCGAGAGCTTGGCCTTGGAAGGAATGCGACCGTGTCTTAATAGTGATGCCACTTTGGTGGAGATTACATCTACATTGGCCCCCAAACACGGGTCAGGCAGAGGGACCTCCAAGTGTGCCTCGGTTCACGCACATTCAGGAAAATAAAAGCGATGCAATCCCTGAATGGGACGCCCGTTGCCAGCACGCGGTTGGGCTCAGCGCGGTTTTTGGACGCATGTGGGTGTGTATTGCTTGTGCCTGGCGCTCCAGGTGGGAGGAGGAGCGCTACACGGATGGCGTCCGATGGAAGTTCCTGGAGCACCAGGGCCCCGTGTTTGCACCACCTTACGAACCGCTTCCAGACAATGTGCACTTCTGCTACAATGGTTGGTCATACCGATTGTCATAACACGTCTTTTGGTAGATACAGCAATATCGATGTGTTATTTACACTCGCAATACAGGCATCAAGTTGTGTGCGAGATTAGGTTATAATTACATGGGCATTAGCCCATGGGGTCAGGCAGAGGACCAAGTGTGCCTCTTCTTTTGAGAATGTCTTTTGAGTTATCTATTTGTTACAGAGCAGTGGTATTTAATAGCTTGACTACTTGCTACAAAAAAAGTTGACTTAATTGTGAATGGAGAAGGTGGTGCTTAATGCCTTTTTTGGAATGCGCAGCGCATTAACCAATTGCCAAATATTATTTTCACTGTTAAGACATTATTTTGAGTTTGCTGTTGACACTGGCTTGGGCATTATCTGCTGTCAATGGGTAGCAATGAAAGCAGCAAGCATTTCCCCCCAAGGGGAGCACTAAAAGGATGTGGTGGTGTGTGATCACAGGCAAGCCAATGAGACTGAGCGAGAAGTCAGAAGAGGTGGCTACCTTCTACGCCAAAATGCTGGACCACGAGTACACGAGCAAGGATATCTTTCGGAAGAACTTTTTCAAGGACTGGCGAAGGGTATGACCTCTAACTTGTACGACGTTATCTCTCCGCTTGCTTACCGCCTGTTTTAAAAAAATATATATATATTTACAGTGGTACCTCAGTATACGTCCTTAATTCGTTCCAGAAGGTAGGACTAATACCGAAAATGACGTATACCAAATGCATTTTTCCCATAAGAAATAAAGGGAAAGGAAATAATCCATTCCAGAGTATAATAAATGATATTGTATATGGCATATCATACATTAATGGGGTTGTATAAAATAATTTAGACACTACTTATTACTAAAATGCATACATACTTTTAAATAAATGCATAAATAAATAAAAATAAAATTTCACATCACTTTACCTTGCTGAGAGGAGTTGAATGAATTTGCAAAAAATTCACGTTAAAATGACAAAAAACACGTGAAAATTCACAATTATAGCAAAGGTTGTGCACTGAACGAGTTCTCGTGTACAGGCAGACTGAGGAGCGGCGCTTTGTTTCAGTCGTGAACGGGGTCTACGCGGTGACTCATCCTGACCCATACAAGTTCTAGCAAGCGCGTCGTATACCAAAACATTTTTTTCTCTCGTCAAAACACGATGTATACCAAATTCGACGTATTCCAAAGTGGTCGTATACCGTGGTATGACTGTATATTGAGCCTTTTTATCCCAATTATATTTAAACAGTTCTGTAAGTTTATTGTTTATTCCTGTATACAGAGGGCAGTGCAACGAAGTACATGGTTGTACTGTGCTATGGTCACGTCTATGCTGCCTGCTTTCAACCCGTACCCACAAGCGTGTCGACGTATGATAAGGATTAGGGTAACGCGGTTTTGAAAATGAATTGTTTTCTTGTGATGTGAGATAAGGGTAAATTATTAGGCAAGGGCCCGTTTGCTGTTTTTTTAAGCAACGCGCTATAATCCGTTGAGGAGAATGGGGAGCGCTTGCAGTGGTTTTTGGTTTGACACTGCGTGCGTGTCTCTCTCCCTGCGTGCGTGTCTCCCCGCGTGGGTCGACATAACAGGAAATGACGTCGGAGGAGAGGAGCATTATCACCGACCTGTCAAAGTGCAACTTCAACGAGATTGATGAATACTTCAAGGTCAAAACGGAGGAGCGCAAGAACATGTCCAAGGATGAGAAACAGGTGCAGCCATTGGTTCTCATCTCTTCAGCGCAAATGCTTGGCCACCAGCAGCTCCCAAATAAATAAAAATGTTTACAATTTTCAGGGTAGAAAGAAAGCAAGTTGTTTTCATTGCTTGTGTTTTTGTTACCACATGCGTATCAATTGTGTCAGCAGTATTAATCACTTAAAAGTATCTGGGAATGGTGTGTTGGTCGTCGGTCTTTACACGTGTTTGAAACTAAGCTGATGGCATTATCGCTGTATGATAAGAGGGAGTGTTGAGTGTCTTTTCAGTCTCGTATGTTTAGCAGGATGGCCCTACATGAGTGTTTCGCCAATAATTTTTTTAATGAGCATTTTATTTGTGGAAGAAAACCATAGGGTACCTGCAGAAAACACATTTATTCTAGGAAATAACACTCAAAATGGGTACACAAATCGGCCATGATCCCTTTGGCTGTGCTGCCATTTTGTGATCACCTTGCAGCTTACCGTTTAGCACGGTTGGCTACGTACTATGTGAAAGAAGTTCAACATATATGCATAGTGGGATTGGGAGTCTTCTCACTCTGCATGAATCCCTAACCTTTGGCTCAACAGTGCTGGATTACAGGCATAATATCCAACCACTGAACCATTGCCCACATGGGTTCCTGGTTGCTTAGCCACTTGTGTGCGTGCACTATCGACAGATGCTCAAGGAAAAGAACGAGAAAATGACGCAGGATTTCGGCTTCTGCCTCATGGACTCGCACAAGGAGCGAATCGGCAACTTCAGGATCGAACCTCCCGGCCTTTTCCGTGGTCGAGGGGACCACCCGAAGCAGGGTATGCTGAAGAGGCGTGTGTTGCCTCAAGATGTGATCATCAACTGCAGCAGGTGAGTGTCGCACAGCGCGCATATTGAGCAGCCACACCTAATGATGTATGCCCGTCTCACGAGACATCTCGTGCCCCACACTGGTGTATTGTTACCAACGGGTTGCATTTGGCGCACGCTTCCTGTTTTTTAAGGGACTCCAAAATCCCAGTGCCGCCACCGGGCCACAAGTGGAAGGAGGTACGACACGACAACAAGGTGACGTGGCTCGCCTCCTGGACCGAGAACGTGCAGGGCCAGGTCAAGTACGTCATGCTCAACGCCACCTCTCGCATCAAGGTGAGAGACCCGTAGTCCTGTATTGACCACCCCCACCTGTTACGACGAACCAAATTAATCTCAGCGCTTGGTTCCATCAGCCAAAGATTCCTCGAGTACCAATTGTTTTCAGCAGCAGGCTTTAAGCAAGGAACCCCTGGACTGGTTTTCAACTTTCTCATTCTCATCAGCATGGTTGTAGCCAGTAAAGCAATGCTTCTTGGCTATCCTCTGTTAAAGGCAAATGTCACGTGAACACTGAGCTCCTGTGAAAAGTACAACAACATTGTACAGATGAGAATGAATGTAATTCACAGTTCATCATTGTGACACCGCCACTGGCAGTGGTGTCCATATACCATTGTATGAGAGCTTGACATTTAAGATTTGATTTAAAATTGTGTCTATATATATCAAACAACTTTGAATGTTTGCGATTTTTTTTAAATGTTACACGTGGTAAACGTGAAATCATGTGCATGTTTTGCGGCGAGCAGGGCGAGAAGGACTGGCAGAAGTACGAGGTGGCTCGTAAGCTGAAGACTTGCGTGGAGAAGATCCGGAGCCAGTACCGCGATGACTGGAAGTCAAAGGAGATGCGAATTCGCCAGCGAGCCGTCGCGCTTTACTTCATTGACAAGGTGTGTGCCGCTGATGGGTCATTGGCATTAATTGACCACACTTTGCCACATCAGTCGCTGCAGGTTGAAGCTGGGATGAATAAACCATGGAGCATGGAAGTACATTACAATAATACATTTTACTGCAATTTCCTTGCACTGCCTGCAAAGTAAACCTGCAATCTCACCGCATATAACAACACCTTTAGACATGGTGGTTGCCCATCCAAACACTGTACAGCCTTATCCTGCTGAGCTGAGGTCTGATGAGATCGAGCACATGCCACCTGACTTGGGCATAAGCTACAGAGGTGATATATCTAATCAATATTGAGTATATAATGCAGAAAGTATAGACAGTTCTTGTAAAAAATAAACTAAACTAGGGTGAAAAAACATCAATGTGCATGCATGTTATAACGCTTTTCAATATGCGTCTATACTTAAAAAAGAGTGGGCAATACCAGCATACATTTTTACCGAATGTATTTTTAACGAACGTATTTTTCAAGTGTTATTAAGGGAGGGGGGAGACACGCTGCTGATGATGGTGAACCTGTGTTGCAGTTGGCGCTGAGAGCAGGTAACGAGAAGGAGGAGGGCGAGACGGCGGACACGGTGGGCTGCTGCTCGCTGCGCGTGGAGCACATCAAGCTGCACGAGAAGATGGACGGCCAGGAGTACGTGGTGGAGTTCGACTTCCCCGGCAAGGACTCGATCCGCTACTACAATAAGGTCCCCGTCGAGAAGAGGGTACGTTGCGTGCGCGCTCGTGCAGTTGCGTCGCAGATATGGGAGAATTTTTTTTTTTTACGTTTTTGTGATGTGGGATTCAGAGTGAGGTGCACAGAAAACTTGTGTTAAGTTCGATTTGGTTCTCGTTTCTGAAAACGCAAATAGAATTTGGACTTAGGCAAATTGTTAACGCTTGCTAGAGAATGTCAATGTCGTGTAACCAAAGATTGTTCAACGGCTTCTTTATACGTGTGTCCTTTGTCTCGTGTGCGAGTAGGTTTTCAAGAACCTGCAGCTCTTCATGGAGAATAAGCAGGGTGGAGATGATCTCTTCGACCGTCTTAATGTGAGTAATGTCCAGTTTCATTAGTTGAAAATATAAGGTTCCACTTGTGCAGTAGTGTTGCAGATATTATCCTATCTCGTAGTGTTTGCTGCCACATTTAAAGCATGTTTTATTTTGTGAAGCAAACTGCTATCTTTTTATTTTTGTGAAGAGGTGCTAAATCTGTAATTTTTTTTCCCCACCACGCCATTCTCGACAGACGTCAATCCTGAACAAGCACCTTCAGGAGCTTATGGATGGACTGACTGCCAAGGTTTTCCGAACCTACAACGCCTCCATCACCCTGCAGTGGCAGCTGAAGGAGCTCACGAGCGGTACGTTCGATCCCCGCCCACTCCTCCCACTGCCCGTTTCCTTTACTACCCCCATCAGTAATGGATTGTGGGAAAATGCTAAGTTAGCAAAAATATCTAAATTTTTAAACACAAATCGCCGGCTTGACATCTCAAGTAAAGGCAGCAACCCTCCGTGTTAGCTACTCATGAATACATTTTTCGCAGCCGAGTAATTATCCTACCACCGCTCGACTTAAGAGTATGTCCATTTGGCTCATAATTTCTCATTGCTAGCAGGGATCCATATGGCCCTACTAAGTTGCACTTGTGCATATGTGACGGCTAGCCAAATTTTATTTCATCAGGCTTAATCGATTGGAGTATGGCTATGTTTGGTTTGTGAGATTGCTCTGGAGAGTGAGATTTCCTCGATTATAATCGTGTGTGTGGTTGTGTTGACGTGGTATGCAGCGGATGAGAGTGTCCCTGCCAAGATCCTGTCCTACAACCGGGCGAACCGCGCGGTGGCCATCCTGTGCAACCATCAGCGTGCCGCGCCCAAAACATTTGAGAAGTCCATGGCCAATCTGCAGGGCAAGGTGAGCTACCATGGAGAGCAGGCATTGTACTTTGGTACATTTATGCTCTGAAGAGCATTTAAAGCATGGAATGGAGTGGCCCTCATCTCGCAGTCGATCGACAGATGGGCTCTGCGTGTACAGTAATAATATTGTTCACTGGAAATTTTAGGTGCCTTTAGCAAAATATAGCTTGATCATTCAAACTTAATGGTGATAGTTGTGCACGGACAGTGCACCCTCGATTTAACGGGCTAATAGGGGGGGGAAGGGGTGTCCGTCAAATCCGATTGTCCATCAATGGCCAAATGAGGTATTTTGAGCACTAAATCGCACCCTGCCACACGCAAACTACTTGGTGATAGTTCAGTAATGATAATTAGAAAATATTGTCATGCTTTTTATGTGTGCGATACTGTACTTTTAAAGACCAAAGTACTATAAATGTATTGTAGAACTCATTTTCCACTTTTATCCTATTTTGTTTGGGGCAAAGTCCGTTGTCTCATCTCTTCGGACAAAACTCTGGATTCAGAAGATTTTGTCCATTAAATCCGGGGTCCTTTGAATGGCAGTCCGTTAAACCGAGGGTTTACTGCAGTGACAAATATGATTTTGGAGCCTAACCGATAATGTTACATGTCGTTGGGTGACTGCGAGTTTCAAGGAAACTGGACCCCTTTTTGATAAAAGTTGCTCGTCTTGTACAGATCGATGGCAAGCGGGAGCAGCTGGCTCAAGCCAAACGCGAGCTCAAGTCGGCCAAGACTGACTTGAAGGTCCGCAAAGACATCAAAAGCAAGAAGTAAGTCAAGTGGCTCCACGGTACACACTGCTTCACAGGCTACCGCAAGTTGTGGCGCATCTGGCTTCCTGAGGATCGAAACTCCCAATCCTCGTTTGTGTTGTGTTGAGTTGCTTTTAGTGGGTATCGGCACTTACACGTGTAGAGTCCAACTTGGTATCCAGTGGTCTTATTACACAAGGCTCATGCTGCTCTGGCCCGGTGTGCAAGTCTCACTCTTAAGTCATTCATCATGGGGCAGCTGACGATCCGAATTAGGTTTTTTCACTTCTTTCTCTGATCATGGGTGTATTCCTTTATATCTCAAGTCCTCCCTTTTACACTTTAAATTCACATCTTGCGTGGAAAGCCACATGGCAGTGCCAGGTACACTGATAGTAATCTGTTGGCCTCTATTTGAGATTTTCTTTGTACATTCCGTTGACACTTGGGTGGCGTCGGTGTTCCACTTGGCGGTGTTTCACGTACGTGTGTGCGCTTTCGTTTTCGGCATTCGTCTTTGTGCGTGTAGCTCGCATTCACCCGTGTTCTGGCATAGTGGTGGGTGCGTGCTGTTGAGGTGGATGTGCTGTGGTCGCCGGTGACATTGTCATGCGTTTGTGACAGGGTTGTCGAGACCCGCAAAAAGGCAGTCGAGCGCATGGAGGAGCAGCTCATGAAGCTGGAGGTGACTGCTACTGACAAGGAGGAGAACAAGCAGATCGCACTCGGCACCTCCAAACTCAACTACCTGGATCCTCGCATCTCCGTCGCATGGTAATAAAACATGATAGTGATACTAGTGTCACAAATTATTTCTATTCATAGAATATATGAAGTAAAGTGTTTAATCGTGAGCGTCTTTGCCCAATAAATACACTTACATGGGAATACTGTGTCCCCTTTTGGGGTAGTTGACTATACAGTAAAACCTTGGATTGCGAGCATAATTCGCTCCGGAAACGTGTATTATAATCCAAAGCGCTCATATATCAGTTGTGATCACTTGATACTCTACAGACAAAGCGTATACACGTACTACTCGTATTGCAAGACCTCGCTCGTTTATCAAATTAATATTTATTTAAAAAATTTGCTCGTCTTGCAAAACACTCTCACAGACCAATTTATTCGCAATCCAAGGTTTTACTGTACGTGCAAGTTTCCACTTCCCCAGCTGCCTTAACCCACAATTAGGAACAGGGCTTCCTTACAAAATGACCAGATGTAGTTGAGTCGCCCTTGTGTGTGTGTGTGTGTACCTGTGGTGCGTGTTGCAAATGGTTTCGCATACCTGTTGCGTGTGAATGCAGGTGCAAGAAGTTTGGTGTGCCCTTGGAGAAGATTTACAACAAGACTCAGCGAGAGAAATTTGCCTGGGCCGTTGACATGGCCGAAAAAGATTTTGAGTTTTAGACGACATGGATTTTATTAAATGACAGCGGTTTTATTGATCGCACCGATCCGTTTTAAACCTTGAGCTTTTTATATATATACACCCTGCTTCGTCTGGAGATGAATACTGCTCAACCCCATAATTGTACTTTTGCCACAGAACCAATTTTATGGGCTTGAGTGGTGTTTTTATAGATGTCACCTAGCCAAATTTAAAGACTCAAAATAGTCTGAAGTTAATGACTTTAAGAACAGCCACACACGTTAATTGCATTAACCTGTGTGACTTTTTAAAGGTCGCATAAATGAATTACATTGTTTTTAATTTAGCACTGTTAGGAGAAGCTTTTGTTGCTTTTGAAAACAAAGTTGGATAAACATTGGCATTAAAAACCTAAAAGTCATTTCATTTGAAAAACACAGTTCAAATTCACTTTTAACATTTACTATAAATTACAAAATCCACGGTAAGTAATTTTTTAAAGCATGATTTTATTCAATAACCCTCTTAGCGATGTGTTAGTGCTATTTAAGTTTTTTTTTTTCAGACTGTGAGCCCTATGCGAGTTTATGGAATATTAAATGTTTTATAGTTTGCCGAATATTGTACAGTTAAACCTCGATTGTCCATAAACTGGGTCTGGGGGTTTGTTTGGATTGTGAACTTTCTTTGCAAATACAGCTTGTTAAACACTTTCAAGGATTTTGAAAACATTTTTTTCCTGTTTCTTTTCAAATCAATTGTGTTCAATCCACTTGATGCCGAACATGAACCGCCATTTTGGAGAGCACCAGTTTCTGCATGGATGTTCTCCTAAGACGTATTAAGTACGCCCGGCAGACGGACAATACTTGGAGCACCAGAGAGGAGCATCTTGTCTTGTGTTCACGAGATGTACAACAAGCTTAAAGCCCCCCCCCCACCGTGTATAGGCGCGACAGAAATCTGCCTTACTTCACTTGGAAATTATGCCTGCCGATTGCCGACTTGAAGCACAGGTGGCTGGTCTGGCTTTGCCTGGTGCTTGTTGAATATTAAAAAAGGCAGGTGTGGCCACAATGGTTTGGCGAGGAGCTTGCTACGTGTTGCTATGGTGCTGGTTTTGCGAGCCGAAGCGTGCGTCTTGTGTGTTTGCCCATTTTGGCCAAACCAGCCGCAGCTAAATTGAGCAAACTTGGATTTGGGGAGATCATACACGCAATTAATTAATGTTGAACATAAAACCTCCCTATCTCTGTAAATATTGCTGCAGGATCGAAACAACGGTACACAGAGACTGTCCTTTAGAGCTCAAGGAAGACATTAATGGTAATAGTGTGTTTTCTAAATTGTGTTCCACAAGATGAAAGTGCTATCGTGCTATACACATGAATGTTGGTCTCGTGGGGGGTCTATACATTGGGCCTTTATCAATGAGTGTTGTCACTCCGGCTGAAGCTACATTAGCATCGCTTAAGAATTTGCTGTACCGTTTTCTCATTTTACAATTTTATAAAGTTTACGGTGGTCGCCATGTGCGTAAAAAATATGACGTGAATTTGACTGATGCCCGGTGTTCAGAGCAGGCGGGGTTGGGTCACCGTATACATATATAAACATCACTGCTAAGATTATTTTACTGTCATTTTGCTTTGAATAAAAAAGCCAGTGCGAGCGAGTCATGCGTATGGCGTTGGTCGCATGAAACCACAATCTCAAGTATGGTTTTGGCGTGCGATAAAAAAAAGATTCTTGAGGTCCAAAAACAACCTACTTTCCTCACGAACCGTTTTAAAATACACGTCACTTACGAGTGGTGTTGTATGTTATTTTCGGTGGGGGTTTCTCATTGCTATTTTTTTGTGATGCTCCCCCACCCCCCGATTGACAAGGCGCAGTTTTGTGGCAATCTGTCGCTGGTCGCAGAAAGCGTTTTTTCTACATTTGCCTTTTGGGGGGTCGAGAGAGTTGGGTGGGTTTCATCTGCTGGGTCTCTTGGTCACTCGCAACGGTCGCAAATTTTGATCTCAAGTTGGACACAAATTCGGGGTGGAATACAAGACTGGCCGTCGCTGCAAAATTGCACGGGGGGAGGGGGGGTTGTTTTTTCGATTTTTTTTCATTCTGGATTAATAACCTTCAGGTATTCATGCGTGTGGACCCCCGTTTGCTCGTGTCTCTGGGATGTGTGTGTGTGCTTGCCTATGAAGAAACGATGCCTTGTGTTCGCAAAAGATGCACGTTTTGGATGTGGGAAATAATATCCCCTTTTATTTATGAGATCGAATGAAGGTGGGCAAAATCGTCGGTGGCTGTGTTTTTCATTGATCATCTGTTTAATGAGTGCGTGGTTGCTCGTCCCCCTCATGTTCCCCAACCTAACAGAGGTCTTGCTGTCCTGGGACGTGGCTGGATTTTTTTTGTAGTCCCTACTTACTGTCTTACGTTTTTGAACCATCGGAGTTTCGTGCGAGTCCCTTTTTATTTTCCTGTATTTCTAAGAACATCCCCCCCCCCCCTTAGTTTGTGTGCCTGAATGATTGAAATGGCTCGGCACGATTGAACGGTGATGCGGTGTGGTTGTGATTTTTACAGCGAGAGGTTTGATACGAGATGACGATTCTGCCGCGAGAGTTTGGCCAACTTTTTGTTTGACGGGGGTGGGGGAGTGTCGACAAGACAGGTCGACACATGGACGGGACTGAGCCAGTTGGCCAACTTATTTTTTTACCACCGGCTTCACAGCTCATGAATTGGCCATATTGGCGCGCCATTGGAAGTAGTACGAGCTGTTTTGGTTGTCATTGACACGCCCCGAGCCCCTTTGCGACACGAAACCGACATTGTCGGACCGCTGTGGGCCATTGTTAATCCACTGCCGTCAGTCATGCTTGCCGTCGTTATGTATGTAGCTATGCAGCTCGTACGGAAAGCGTTGTGTGCGAGTGCCACGTGCTGCCGGCGATGATTCTGAAAACGTCTTAACGTCAATAATCACTTGCGTGTTTCACCACTTGCATTTTTTAAGCCCCCCCCCCCGCATGGACTTGTATGCAAACACGTTGCGCGCCAGGGTGCCCACATAGCTTTGACTTGACACTGGACCAATGTTAGTGAGAACATTGTTAATTCCAAAAGTTGGCCCCTCTGTGCAGCGCGTTTTGACCGAGCTGTAACGGTGGGTACGTTGCGGCTGGATGAGTGTGGGATGTGTGGGGAGAGCGCCTCTGGTCACAGTGTGTGGTTTAAAGTGTGTTCCAATAGATGCTACCGAGAGAGGCACAGGCTAAGTAAATACTGTATACTCTATAGGTGATGCGCGCATTTTTAATAAATAAGTACTGTGATTAAATCCTCCTGTTGTCCTTAACTGCTGGTGACATACACATTTCGGTAACAGCAAAGACATCCATTGTTTCTCCAGGTTTGTGTCGGCCTGTCGCTTTTTCCCGTTCCAATATCGAGCAGCAAGTCTGGACCGGTTTCGACTTTCCGGGTCTCATTTGGGTCGTCATTGTCACCGTTCTTTATCAATCCACTGCTGGCTTGAAGGCCTCACCACGCTGCGTCGGTCCATCGGGGTTGCTTGGCCATACCTCGCCACGTTAGTCCGTGTGGGTTTGTGAAGCTGGAACTGTTCCAAATATCACTGGCCATAAATATTCGCCGTGGCTGGGATTTTATGATTAGATTTTATTTACCCAGGAAAGCCTCATTCGAGTCCCAAGGCTTGTTTTAAGGAGACTCCTGCTTTAGTTTTGTAGTTGCGGACGACAATCTCATTGTTTCCCAAAAAAGTAATTGGCGAGTCATTTTTAAAACAAAAATTGGACCATAATGTTGACGACAATGGCTTGCTCCTCTTCGAATGGCGTCACGGGGCCGTTAATGTCCACCGTGAATCAAGTGGGACGCGGGTAGTGGTGAATACACCCACAATGTTTTGGCCAATCTATTTTAAGCTGAAGGTGACTTCAATGAACATTTCAAGGTACCGGCGGCCAACTGGTTGTTTATAGTAAGAAACAGGTCAAGCCTGGCTGACGTTCTGTTGGATGGTGCACTCACCGTAGAACCATTTTGGACAGATTGTAATGTTTGTGGTTTCTGTCGGGCAAAAACAAATTGTGAGAGGATCAGGCCCTGACGGTCGTGGCACGATAATCGATCAGAATGTCGTTTGATCACGTGCAAAATATAGTAAAGTTATGCAATTTTCATACCAGGGCTTTACTAAACATTTCTCCACTATTGAGTCGTGACATAGCCAAACACGGCGTGTAGCGAAGTATCGACAAGGCTCTATTATTGCATCTCACTACGGGACGTCTGGCAAAAAAACATTACGTACCAAACTGCATGGTGTACACAGTTGTCTGGCACGTGACGGGTGCTGCAAGATCTGACCATGTCCGTCCAGTGCTCGCCGAGCTGCATTGGTTTCCGGTTGCCAAGTAAAATACATTATCAGGTCGCACTCGTTAACACACAAAGTGTTTGGCACAAATGAACCACAATACCGTGGTGATCTTGTCAAAGAGCATAAACCATCATGCGAACTCGCAGCGGCTTCTGGCTGGCCATCGAACAAAGACGGTCACTGCATCGCGCGCTCTCAAATGCGCTTCTGCAGCCGTCTGGAACGCTCTCCTGATGTTGGGAATCCACTGGAGCTATGCGCTTTTAAATCTAGATTTGAAACTCATTTATTTCGAACTGCGTTCTGTGTGTTGGTTTGCGGTCCTGACCCGCCCCTCCGATTAGCACTGGTGGCTACGTATGGTGCCACATAAATTCGACATACATGCGTTTTTGAGCATTGTGCGCGATCAACTGTGGTGTCGAGGGTGGTAAGGACTTTATGACAGGCAATGGACAGAGTCCTCGAGTACTGGTGTCCTCATTGAAATTGTAAATTGTGATTACATCTGAGGTCAGGAATATGTTTTCTACACTTTTTAACTCTCGCTTTTGTATAACTGC
>CM025663.2:3442963-3454939 GCA_014621495.2 Entosphenus tridentatus
ACAACACTATACACTACAACACTATACACTACAACACTATACACTACTATACACTATACACTACTATACACTACACTACTATACACTACTATACACTACATTATACACTAGTGCTGTACTAGTGACGAATTGGCACGTTCTGTTTACGTGACAACCCTTACTAGTTGGCTGTGTCGGGTGGTGGCGGGTTTAACGACACATTTATATATTTACGCGATCTAACCCAAACAAAAAAACCTTATGGATGATATTTGTCGCGAAAGCCTACGTGTTTAACGAATCTAATCCAAATTTTCTTGCTGTGGATTTCACACCTGATGATGATTGCTTGTGTTGCAGTCGAAACGTCATGAGAATTGTATTGTTTTATATTTTTATTATTTTATTATTTCCCTTCTCCGTGATTTTACCGAAAGAACCAAGAATATGAATCTAATCCAGTTGACTTCTGGTCGTTGGTACAATAGACGATGTTTGGGGAAGAGGGAGGTGTGTTTTTACGATCTAGACACCGCTGGGAATTTCCCCCTAGACTTGAGTAACACTTCGTTGTATTCGTGAGCCGATACATGCACACATTAAGATATACAGTTGTCAATCATCAAAGCGTTTAATTTCAAAGCGTTCACGCGTCTCTCGAGAATCTCAGTACCGCGCACTTACTCATCCTTTAAAACGTTAAATGTTCCTTTGCAAGATAAGGAGCCGTCGCTTTTACAAAAAAAAAAATCTATCAACTGTTGAGAAATAAGAGGATCTTGTTACTGTAAAGCACTTTCGTATCTATATATATGGAGCAACCTCTACTGCATTTCCTCTCTTTATACAGGATGGGAATTGTTTCCTACTTTCTCCAACTCGAAATCACCGCTAGGGGAGACAAAGGCGGTCGGGCGTGGTGCTGGCCACCCACCCCCTCGTGTACCGTTCCGGCCTTAATATGTGCTCGCTAACAGCACTTGTCCCAACATGTTAAGGCTATACGGGGGCTCTTTTGTTGTGTGCGTGTGTGTGACATTGTTATATTCTTAGCTGCTGAATCGATCTACAACTTCCTGGTTGGGCCTTGTATTCAGAGATGCAACAACGCCCCCCCCCCCACCTTTGGCTTTTAGGCCAGGAGTGAGCAACCTAAATAACCACAATAAGATGCATTTATTTGTTGTTCGAATTCGGTCAAAGAAAACTCAGTATGTCCAACAGCCGCAATGCAACGTGAATACCCACGTGACTTTTCCGAAAGAACCAAAGAGTATGAGTTTAAATTTCGATTTAAAGCTTTCGTGATTGCAGGAATTCATCTTCTTGGTTCTTTCGGTAAAGTCACGTAGAATGGAAATAATAAAATTTAAAAAATTAAACATAATAAAAGAAGATAGTATAATAATATAAGTATTTTATTATGTTTCATTTTTATTATTTTATTATTTCCATTCTACGTGACTTTACCGAAAGAACCAAGAAGTATGAGTTTAGTCTGTTAAGTTGGTATTCTACGCATACAGACAGTCCTTTTTGTTAATATACTGCTGGATGAGGGCCTCCCCACACTTATGCATGCCACAGGGCTACATGACCATACGGTAATGAACTTCGATATTCTAGTCTGTGCCGTTTGGTGAAGGAGCGGTACAATTCTGGTGGAGCATAGAAATAGAATATTGTACACATTTTTTCCCCCTGCACTGCCATCTGTTGACAATGTAGCGCCACTGCAGCTTACAACACCCGTTGTAGATCGGCTCAGCCTGGTCGTTGCCCATAAAAGCTCAATCTGGGCTAAACTTTCCTTCGTTGCCGAGATCTTGGGCACATTCTGGGTGATTTGACCATAGGCGAATAAGTATTTTTTGTTAGTAAATACTCTCAAGAGGTGGAGCAATGGCGTAGTGGTTAGTCCATGGCACTATGAACCCAGAAACCTGAGTTCGAATCGAGGCCGTGGCTAACAGTGGTTAGTGACATGTGAAATGGTCCTCGATACCCTATTCACCAATGCGGATTGACTAGAATAGTGAAGTATGGTCAAATAACCCCCATGGCACAGTGTTTGGAAAGCCTTTACTTAGCAGATATCATAAATTGTGTAATCCTGTAATCTGTTCTTTGTGAAGAAGTCTGAGACCAATACAACTCTCCACATTAATCATTCGCTTGCATGACAGCAAGTCAACAAGGCAACCCTTCTTCCAACGTCAAACTACAAGTGAAACCTCGATGGCAAATAAAGTACTGAAACTCACGTATTGATCTTCACAACCGCTGATGCACAGACAAGTCATGATACCATCAGTGGCGTCACCTTTGGTCACGAAGGGCAACGGCACGATCGACAAATACAACGTGAAGTGTCGTCGGCTATTGCTTCCAGGAACAAGTCAAAATCTTTATTTGAGTGAAATATCGGCAGTGCTTAGGTTTTTTTTTTTTAAAGAACGTTTTAATGGGAGCTAATACAGATGAGTTTAATGGAATGGTTTTGACATAAACAAAGTATCAACTAATCTGCTTGAGGTGGTATTAGGTTTTTTCGGTAAAGTCACGTAGGTAAAATAATAATAATAATAAATGTAAATAACTCAATGAAATCACGACGTTTCGAAGGCAACACAAGTCTCCGTCTTCAGGTGGGACCGTCACAGCTAAATTTACTGTATCAAGTGAGGATCAATCCAAGAGACAAGATCTTAAATACTGGTTAAGGGGAGGGGGGAGGAGCTTATCTAAATGTGGTAGTCATGGACTGGAAGGGTGGGGGGGGCTAGAAGGGAAGGTACAAGTGAACCACCTCCACAGGGATTACGGCCGATAGTATTTAAGATCTTGTCTCTTGGATTGCTCCTCACTTGATACAGTAAATTTAGCTGTGACGGTCCCACCTGAAGATGGAGACTTGTGTTGCCTCCGAAACGTGATTTAATTGAGTTATTTTCATTTGTTATTTTATTTGTATTTTTTACCTACGTGACTTTACCGAAAGAAAGAACCAAAGAGTATGAATCCTTGCAGTCACGAAAGCTTCAAATCTAGAATGCTTGAGGTGGGTTATATTTAGCTTTTTTAGAAATCGTTCTTTATATGAAGGGTTTGATCGAATGAATGATACAAACCATTTCATGGTGTAAAATTGAAGTCGGTTATAATTAGCAATGGAATGAGAAGTAGATTTTTTGACGTTTTATATGAGGAGATTAGTTAAATAATCTGGAGTAAATTGATTTTAATTACAAAGGGCCCTTGAGTTGGGTTATAATTTCCAGTGTTGTAAACCTTTGTTTAACTCGATTTTACATGAATGGTTTAGTTAAATCTATGACACTAGACAGTTTTTTTTATTTCCTTTATATCATGTGTCAAATATTATTGACAAAGGTGTTGTGTTTTGCCAGTTTGTTATTGGTGAATGTCAGCCAAGTAAATAGATTTGCCAAAAGTGGCATAAGTTTCGAACTGTACCGATTTAAGCAGAAGGTCGCCCATGTTTAAGCCCCTTTTACAACATACCAGTTTTCAGAGATAATCAGTACAGCGTAATATTTTTGGAATATGCCGACACGATTTTTGCCTTGAAAATCGGTGTGCGGCAAAAAAAGAAAAGTGTGCAGGGTTGGTGTCAGTATTAAGCGAGCCCAGATGTAGGCCACAACTGTGTGACACCTAACAATTTAACTTGCATGGCCACTGTGCTGTTTTTTTTACAGGTGGTCTTTTGATGACTCACCATGGAGGAGGCTGGCGAGTTTCTTCTGGACCCTAAGGACTTTGTAAAGAAAAAATCGTTGGGCTCAGGGCGGTATGGCGAAGTGCATAAGTGTACACACCCGCATTTCGGGATTGTGGCCATCAAGCAGGTGTTCAGCGGAATGGGGTCATCCAGCCAGGATATGTAAGTGGTGCTTCATCTGTTCGTTCTGTTTTGACTGCAAATGGGTGTCTGATTCATCTCACGTGCATTATGGTGATAGGGCTGTGGAGTGAGACTGGTAATAGACACTTGAATTGATAGATACATGTAGATATACAAGAGCGCCTCTCCACACCGTGTGAGTCGTGGGGGTTATTTGACCATGCTTCAACACACTGGTTGAAGGTTAATAAAGGTGGGATAAGCTTTATCTAATCTAATTTATACGTGTATAGTACCTCGCTCAAGTTGCTTGACATTGCTTACAAAACGGTGATGGAATGGAATTATGTAGATGGCAGGGGCGTACAAAGGTTGATAATTTATGATAATTTGTATAATGATGATGATGACAATAATAATGATGTGCTCTACAGGCAATTGGAGAGCCTCAAGGATGAGGCTAAGATCTTGCGGAAGCTGAAAAACCCATGCATTGTTGAGCTGTTTGGCGTCATTCTACACGAGGATAACTACTCCCTCGTTTTGGAGTACATGTGCCACGGAAATTTGTTGGACTTTCTGCATAAAGGGGTATGCCTGATGAGTTTATTTCAGTTCAGTATGCTGTACAAATGTGTTTTATTAACTAAAGAGACAAACGTTGGTTTACAGACGAAGTCCGTGAGCGGCAGTACTATACAGACTCTCCTCACTCAGTCTCGTTCTAAAGTACACTTGTTTCAGGATCCCACAGTATTCTTTAAAATATATTTCTTGGTTTGTCCATAAGCCATGACTTGACACACTGCTTATACAGCCTCGCCACTTGAAAAACCGCCTTCACTGAAATTTACCTTGTCATGGATTATTGAATGAGCTGTTTCCGCACTCATCCCCATGACTGCTTATGGGTGCGTAATTTCTAATTGTCATCCAAAATGAGCCTTGCAACACCAATCACATTGGCTGGAGCTGAATCGTCACCTAGACCTGCCACTGCTGTCATCCTTGCCTGAAACCAGGCAAGGACGCATCGGATGCTCAAAACTACAGCCATATTTCCCGACTCAGCGCCTGCTACAAACTAATGGAGCGGCTTCTGCTCGAAAGGCTGATGCCCACGCTTGAGGGAATAGTTCCCCAGGAACAAGCAGGATTTAGGACTGGTCGAAATTGTTGCGACCAGGTGCTTTCCTTAACAAGCCACATCGAAGCCGGTTTCGAACGCCAGCTCAAAACAGCTTTTATCGACATCTCTTCAGCTTACGATACCGTATGGTGGAAGGGACTCCTGCTGAAGCTTGCGAAAGCGGTGCCTTGCAGCCCGACAATTAAACTAATCACCGAAATGCTGAGCAACCGATGGTTCACCGTACACCTTGGTGAAGCTGCCAGCAGCCCACTAAGATTGAACAATGGTCTCCAGCAGGGATCAGTTCTGGCCCCAGCGCTGTTGAATCTCTATACTAGCGGACATTCAAGTGACATCTTGCCATAAGGTCACATGTGTGGATGATATTGCACTCGCAACTCAAGTATGGAAAATGGAGGACACTGAGGCACTCCTTGAAAATGATCTGAAGGCTGGAAGAATACTTCAAGAATAGGTGCCTGAAGCCTAAGCCGTCGAAGAGCATCATCTCCGCCTTCCACCTGAACAACAGACAAGCTTCGAAAACGTTGAACGTTAACTTCTGCGGGGCGAAGCTAAGGCATGACAAACACTCTCGGTATCTCGGAGTTACCCTGGATTGGACGCTTAACTACCATCGCCACCTCAAACAAGCTGAAGGTAAAACGAAAGCATGAGTGAATATTATTCAGAAACTTGTAGGAACAACTTGGGGATGCAATACCAGCACATTGAAGATATCGATGTAGGCCCTTGTTCACTCCTGCCGAGTACTGTGCCCCAGTGTGGGGTGCAAGCCCTCACACAAACCTTGTCGACGCCGAAATTAACAATGTGCTTGGTATCAGCAGTTCCCTAAAGTCTACTCCACTCCCGTGGCTTCCTGTGCTGGCGAATATCGCTCCGGCCAACATCCGACGCGATGATGCGACAATACGGGATACAACAAGATAATGAAGAACTTCACTCTGCCGCTCCATTAAGATGTAAAGGAACCCCAACGCCCAAGGCTAATATCCAGGAAACTGTTCTGGATATGCGCCTCCGCTCTAGCAGCCGAAAATAAAGACACCGCCACTGGGTGGTTTGAATCATGGGCGGCTATGGATGTGGCAAACAGAAACATCATTCACGATCCGACGGTGGAAGTACCGGGATTCTCTTTTCCACGGCGACTATGGACCACGCTGAACCGTGCTCGAACACAACACGGCAGATGCGCGTACATGTTGCATAAATGAAAGATCAAAGAATCGGCCAACTGCGGCTGTGGAGTAGTCCAAACCATCAAGCACATCACCGATGAATGCTCCATGCCTGCACATCTTGGCGGTATCGCTGAAATCCACACTGCATCAACCACCTCATTGGGCTGGATGATAAACTTTTGCATTCATTTTTGATGATCATTAAGAAAAAAAACTGTTGCTTTTCACAATGCCATACGGAAGAAGAAAAAGCAAACAGGTTCATTTACTGTTGCAACCATTCCACCCATTTGTAAACATTGCCAAAATTTCGGAATCAGAATTTGTATTCTGGAGCTATTTAATGAGCTATAAAGCTGTTTTTCACAGATGTCCAGTAGTTGACATTGCAGCTTCATTCATTGATAACATCTTTGATCATTTAATACAACTATCGCACAGAAAATTATGAAATTACATCCCTCATTCACTGTGCAGTTTTCACCAGAACCGTGCCGACATAGGTTTTGGAGTTATAAAAGTCACTTGTCGAAACGCCACTCTACTTTTTCAACAGTGGCCACATTCAAGTATTTGCTCATTTGTTGACTCATTACCGATCCTTTCATGGTATGTGTGCAATCAACCTGCGCTAATGCTGGAGGCTGTCCATAGAGACAAAGAAAAAATTAAACATTTCTAAGAAAAACTATTTTCGGCAACAGTCCACAGTCCATCACACAGTCGCATACCTGTCAACCCCTTATCAGTGACGACCTTATTACAGACCAATTCAGACCTTATTGGTCATTCCGTGCCCCTATAAATCTCAACGTTTATCCTACAAAGTTCCATCACAAGGGAGACACAAACAAATAGTCAATTGTCTTTTTTTGCCCACATTGAAATGGCTATACGCTGTTAGGACCTGAAAACTAAATTTCCCTGTACAAGAATATGGGTAAACCGTATGGGTTGACAGGTATGCAGTAGGACCAGCAATCGGAATTTTACACGCTTTGCTTTTTCATGACACTTAAATTTCATTATCAAAGTAAATAGTAAAGCTATGATAAATATTAAAGCAATGACCTGGATTTAGCATTTTCGGTGTTTTCTATAGAAACTTTATTTCTGGCACTGTTTTTGTTGCCAGAAGGAAAACGTTCCATGGTGCCTACGTGCTCGGATCGTGCTGGAAGTGATTGAGGGCATGCTGTACGTACACAGCCAAAAGATTATTCACCAGGATCTCAAGCCTGAAAATGTGTTGGTGAATGGCGATTTCCATGCAAAAGTAAGCGTGGGCCATCCAGCCTGTTGGTGTGAGCCTCCATGAGGTCAAAATAATTTATGAAATGAGTATCCGCTGCAATGTGTGATTGACAAATAAGCTATGGGATAAAAACAATGGAGCCAGGAATTCTGCTGGCTTCACTACCTACTGTTATTGTATTAAAAAAAAGCATGCATGGAAAAAGAAAATCCATTGCATTAAACTTGGCTTTACATGTTATTTGGAACATTTCCGGCTCTGGAAATGTAAAAATCTGTTTGAATTGGCATGCAATGAACATTACACTCAGTGGTAGAGTGGGTTTGTAGGTTCTGCCCTTTACTGTGTGGAACAGAGGTCATGTGAAGAAATCTCAGTGGTTTTGTGAGATATGCTTCCATTCTATAGTACAGTCAGGATATAAATGGGGGTGGGGAAGGGGGGACATTTAAAATGAATAATTATATGTTTAAAAATTTACTTTGTGTCTACAGATAGCGGATTTTGGAGTGTCCATATGTAAAACCTGGTCACGACTTGGCAAAGAAGAGCAGACCAGGAGAAGCAGTGTCTCTGGTGAGAAAAAGAAGAAGCTGGGAATGGGCACCACGGCGTACATGGCCCCAGAAAGGTTCAACAACGTCAACCTTCGTGCAAATGAGAAGACCGACGTCTACAGCTTCGCAATCCTCACCTGGGTCATCATCACCCAAAGGGAGCCGTACCAAAGTAAATGCAGTCATTACCCACACGCATTTTGTCTTTCGGGATTTCTTTGAGCAGCTAAAGTGCATCACAGTTACACGGTGCTGTTTGAAATTTGCCCATGGTGGTCAGACCGCTTGACTCACAAACAGCTGGTCCGAGTTCAAATCTTCGTCTTGGATCGACTCGACCCATTAACCCTCTGGGATCGATTAAGTGAGTAAAGCTTTGTGGAGAGTTCAGAATGGATGTCCTCTGGACAGCCTGTTCCCCACCATAGGCATATGAAATTGGCACCCCTGACTTGGGGCCACTTACAGAGCTGAACTCTATAGTGTATGCTGAATTAAACATGGAGACGTTTTTTTAACAAAAGCCACCCGTTTTTCTTGCAGATTTGCAATTTGGGGATCAGACTACTTACAACGTGCTGAAGAATTGTACCGAGAAAAACCAACGGCCTGACATGGAGCTGATACCGCCCCATTCCCCTTACTCTATGATCAAACTAATGGAGTCGTGCTGGAACCAGCTCCCTGAAAAACGGCCGAGTTTCTCAGGTGACTTGATCTGTAGGCCTCATCACTGGCTTCATCTCAAGATGGTGAAAGGCCTAGCTTTTTGAAATTCAACAATGTGTGGTAAAACCTCTTTAAGGTGGACACAGATTTGAGCTGGAATGTGGGGTGTGCTGTAAATGTTCCCGAAAAAAACGAAACTAAAGAATACTTTTCGGAATTTATCGTGCGCTAATTAAGATGTGAGTGTTGGGATATTGTGTTCTCTGGAAATGAATTCATAAAATACATACAGCGTGCCCTCAGCCCAAAGACAGGCGTAGTTTCCAATGTCGGTCATAAATACGTCTGTCTGTTTTTGATCATTTAACCACGTTGGCTGGACACAAGTAAATAAGTTAGCCAAAATGTTAAATAAACGTCGTGGGCTTACTCGAACAACAAACCTCCCATAAATATTTCATGAATTTTGCAGCACGGTTTAAATGGTTGTGTTTTTGCCATCAGATTTATTCATTTTCCAGGCATGTTGATCAAGCCCCATAGACCAAAGGTTGAGATGACCACGGATTAACGTAATCTCTTTAATAAAACAAATAAACACTTCACCTTGTATTAGGTAACTTTTCAGATTAATAAGCGATGAGTGCATGCTTTTATCGAATATGATTTCTTTTGTTTTTGCAGATTGCAAAAAAAATGTTGAGCCTCTTTATAATAGTTATAAAGAAAAGATACCTGCTGCCGTGCAACAAATGAAAATGCTGCTGGTAAGAAATTAATAATTGTTTACAAAGATGTTAAAACATCTTATCACATGTGACTGGCGCTCTTCATCGTTATCATCACCATGACCCTCATCCTTCCCCTGGTGCAGTATATGTTTGGTCTATCGACGTACAAATCTCTTTCACTTTCTTACATGACTTACACGGCTCGGTTTTCATCCCTTACAACAGTGGTGGCCAATACACTCAGCACTGTGACCCATCTTGGTCCATTTCAATGGGCTCGATGATCTTCCAGAAAGCTATGACCAATATATTACCCTGCTTTAACCCTGTAAGAAACAAAACAATGTTTAACACTTAGGCTCGCGCGGCCAATATCCATTATATATATATTTTTGGGTTAGATCGCTTAAATATAAATGTGTTATTAAACCCGCCACCACCCAACACAGACGATTCATAAGGTTTCTCACGTAAATAGAACATGCCAATTCGTTACTAGTGTAATAAGAGAGTACACCGTCGGTCGCCGATCGGCTGGATAGGCTCCGCTGTATTAGCCAGTCAGGTGGAGTGGGGGTGTCTGGGCGAGAGTTCAAGGGCGGAGCTCAAGGGTGCTCGCAGGGAACCATCGGGAAGTTTCTAGAAGGGGCGTGGCTAAAGGTGGGCGTGGCTAGAGGCGGGGCTTAGCTCCGCGTCGAGGGGATATAAGGAGAAGCAGGAAGAGGTTCGGGGTCAGTGTGGGAAGTCTGGAAGTAAGACCACGTCTCGTGTCTTGGAATGCCGGCGGCCACGTGGCGATCCAGGGCTGCCTCCTAGCGCACCGTCAGCCAGCGGTGCGCAGGAGCGGGGAAGTGCGAGCGAGCCGTATGCGGGACAAGGCCAACATACGCCGCGCAGCAGGGAATGTGCAGTGGTTACTGGAAAGGGAACGTGGAGCTGTCCAGCCAACAAACAAACAAATAAATAAAGAAGACACAAGTCCAAGATCGTCGTCTAAGTGATGTATTACACCAGTACAACACACCGGTGTATTGGAGAGCAAATCCACAACATTTACAATCTGAGTACGACGTTTCACCAGTAATTACAACTAGCTTTATCAGGCGACGGCCAGATTTTCTCAGATTTGGCCACCGGTGTGCTGTACTAGTAACGAATTTGCATGTTCTATTAAACGTGACAAACCTTACTAATTGCCTGTGTCGGGTGGTGGCGGGTTTAACGACACATTTGCGCGAATAGACCATGTGTCAGAATCATCTATGGGTAGACGTATTTTTTTACATATTTGTAGTTCTGAGATTTGTATTTGCAATGGGCTTCGTGCAAAATAATAGTTTGCATATGTCATTAGTTGTTTTGATCTGTGCTGAGATACAAAAACAAATGTATTGTGATCCACCCGTGAATCGCTATCCATGTAATGACCAACGCTGCTTTACAATTAGGAATAACGGCATGACAATATATGCTCCCGTATATATTTTTTTCAACTATAACACGTGACTTTCTAAAATCCTTGCTGTGTTTTACGTATTCTTTGAGTCTTTCGGTAAAAGTCAGGTAGATAGGTGCAAATTAATAACAATGATAAATATTAAATAAACAAAAAACTACGACGTTTCGATCACAACACAAGCGATCGCCATCAGGAGGAAAGAGGGGAATAGCTGCTGAATCCAGACTGTTATATGGTGGAGTCCTAGGGTCATAAATGAAGTGGGCGGGGCTAGTGATGTTAATGTGAGAGATTAGTATGTGAGAGATTAGTATGTTAATGTGAGCTCGCAGAGCCACCGCGACGTAGAGGTCGGAGTCCAGAGGTGGCCACGTTGGCGATGGGAACATCACAGCCAGTTATGACTTAAACTGGTTGATGATGTCTTTCCAATAATTGCTGAGTTTGTACCCATCCTCTCGGTTGAAATTGTGTCTATATATGGATGGCTTCATGAACGTATCTTTTTTGATAGCCAGTGAGCTTACAAAGTACCTTTGTCTTAGAGAAATCTCTTTCGTGTGAGCCAAACGCATTAAAACAATGATCAGTCACGGCCGACGTGTTGGTCCCTACTGTGTTTCAAATCTGCTTTATGTTCACGAACACGGTCTGAGACATGTCTTTTTGTTTCCCCAATGTAACTACTGGTGCAGATACAGCTTAGTGTGTAGATGCCAGGGTATTGCCTATCAGGGATCACATCCTTCACAGATGGGGTCAGATCACAAATTTTATGTACTGTGTTAAATCGAGCCTGGATCAGTGCTTGCTCAAGATTTTGGAAATATTTTTGGTGACCCCTGCTATGTATGGTAAGGTGATGGTTTGCATTGGGACCTCAGATGGTTCCTTCCCAACGGTTGGGGTGGTAGCTTTACGGATTATGTGATCCAAATATCCATTCATCTGAATTTTTTTGTTTATTTTCTATTTATTATTTGTATTAATTTGTACCGATCTACGTGACTTTACCGAAAGACCCAAAGAATATGAATTCCTGCAGTCACGAAAGCTTTAAGTTAAGGTGTGTTACATATATTCTTGTTGATCAAACATTCCTGCAGTCACGAAAGCTT